>JBBPBX010025898.1:7367-38512 GCA_038048925.1 Garcialebias charrua
GCCCCTCCCTGGGCTGCCACCTTACCGTGGTGGAGGGGTTTGAGTGTCCCAATGATCCTAGGAGCTATGCTGTCAGGGGCTTTATGCCCCTAGTAGGGTCACCCAAGGCAGACAGGTCCTAGGTGAGGGACGAGACAAAGCGCAGCCCACAAGACCCCTTATGATGAATAATATAAATGGAAACAATGGCCCTCATGCACGAAAATGTTCGTATTCTTACCCTAAATTTCTCCTACTTTTGTTCGTACGGAGTGTTCGTACGAACATGCCACGTCAGATCCAACAAAGACTTCTATCCACAGGAAACGTGTGTATATGAGCTGTGTAAATAATGATGAATCCCACCTGTTCTATTCACCTGCTCGTGCACGCGGGAGGTCATTTACATAATTTCCACCCCTCAAAACACCATATAAGGCCACGCTTCCTGCCTTCTGACAGCAGGAAGTGTCCATTCATTCAAACACATGAAGTAAAATGAGGAACTCCACGCGTTCGGAGATCTGCTCTCAGTCGCGCTGTGGCTACCCCCCCCCCCCCTGCAGGTGTCGGATGGTCAAATATCTTTAATGTTAGTGTAAAGTTTGTAAACAACTGTGTAGTTTCACTTATTCAGAAGAGCTGTGGCGCACCGCTACCCCCCCCCCCCGCAAGTGTCGGATGTGTTTTTGAACAGAGGCATTTTAAAATGTCTCGAAACTACAGTTAACCTCATATTAATATTGTAGTGCATATGTTGTGTCTCCCGTGGGTCGTACAGTATCAGAAATCAAGAATAAATGGTTTGATCTGTAAATGGCTTCAAACAAACGTCTCGCCACAGCACGACAGGTGGACAGTCTGCGAGATGGAGCAGACTTTTACTGCAAGACGCGCGATGATCCACACTCAGAACACAGATGACAGTGCGCCCGCAGTCAACAGGCAGCTTAAATAAAAAATGACATGAAACGAATGAATAAGCTGGTTTCGCTTTTTCTCTGCGGTGCTGTGTGTGTGTGTGCGTGTGTGTGTGTCTGCTCGACAGTCGCGCGGCGTGGGGGGGGGCATGCCGACACTGGCGCGGGGGGACCCCGTGCCCACTGTTGGCACGGGGTGGGGGGGCGTGTGCCACACCACGCGCGGGGGCGCACGGTGGTCGAGTGGGGCGCGGGGGGGGGGTTTGAAGCCGCTTTCTTTTAATTTAACAAATTTGTGTCGTTGCATTTAATTCTTTTTAAACTCAGAATATTTTCTAAATAACGAAATATAAGTGATTAGTGATGGAAATCCATCTGGATAACGGCGGACCGACTGCTCGTAAAATATACGACAGGTCCAGACCACACGTACATTTTGTTCGTATCTGAAAAAAATCTTAGGATACGAAAACATTGTTGGATGCCACAAATGATCCTAAATCACTCGTACGAACAGTATAAGAACAAATCTGTGCGTACGACCGGTTCGTGCATGAGGCCCAATGTTCCCTCGCCCGGACGCGGGTCACCGGGGCCCCACTCTGGAGCCAGGCCCGGAGGAGGGGCACGTTGGCGAGCGCCTGGTGGCCGGGCTTTCACCCATGGAGCTCGGCCGGGCACAGCCCGAAGAGGAGACGTGGGTCCCCCTTCCCATAGGCTCACCACCTGTGGGAGGGGCCAAAGGGGTCGGGTGCATTGTGGAATGGGTGGTGGCCGAGGGCGGGGACCCTGGCGGTCTGATCCTCGGCTACAGAAGCTGGCCATTGGGACATGGAATGTCACCTCTCTGGTGGGGAAGGAGCCTGAGCTAGTGTGTGAGGTTGAGAGGTTCCGGCTAGAAATAGTCGGACTCACCTCAACGCATGGCTCTGGCTCTGGAACCAGTTTCCTTGAGAGGGGTTGGACACTCTTCCACTCTGGAGTTGCCCCTGGTGAGAGGCGCCGAGCAGGAGTGGGCATACTTGTTGCCCCCCATCTTGGTGCCTGTACGTTGGGGTTCACCCCGGTGAACGAGAGGGTAGCCTCCCTTCGCCTACGTGTGGGGGGACGGGCTCTGACTGTTGTTTGTGCCTATGCGCCAAACGGCAGCGCAGATTACCCACCCTTTTTGGAGTCCTTGGAGGGGGTATTGGAGAGTGCGCCTCCTGGGGACTCCCTTGTTCTGCTGGGGGACTTCAACGCTCACGTGGGCAATGACAGTGAGACCTGGAGGGGTGTGGTTGGGAGGAACGGCCCCCCTGATCTGAACCCGAGTGGTGTTCTGTTGTTGGACTTCTGTGCTCGTCATGGATTGTCCATAACGAACACCATGTTCAGGCATAAGGGTGTCCATATGTGCTCTTGGCACCAGGACACCCTAGGTCGTAGTTCAATGATCGACTTTGTTGTCGTCTCATCTGATCTGCGGCCGCATGTCCTGGACACTCGGGTGAAGAGAGGGGCGGAGCTGTCAACTGACCACTACCTGGTGGTGAGTTGGCTCCGATGGTGGGGGAGGATGCCGGTCAGACCTGGCAGACCCAAACGTATTGTGAGGGTCTGCTGGGAACGTCTGGCAGAGTCTCCCGTAAGACGGAGCTTTAACTCCCACCTCCGGGAGAGCTTTGAACACGTTCCGAGGGAGGCGGGGGACATTGAGCCCGAGTGGGCCATGTTTCGCGCCTCTATTGTCGAGGCAGCTTATCGGAGTTGTGGCCGCAAGGTTGTTGGTGCCTGTCGTGGTGGCAACCCTCGAACCCGGTGGTGGACACCGGCGGTGAGGGATGCTGTCAAGCTGAAGAAGGAGTCCTATTGGGCCTTTTTGGCCTGTGGGACCCCGGAAGCAGCAGATAGGTACCGGCAGTCCAAGCGGCATGCGGCTCGGGTGGTTGCTGAGGCAAAAACTCGGGCGTGGGAGGAGTTCGGAGAGGCCATGGAGAATGACTTCCGTACGGCTTCGAGGCGATTCTGGTCCACCATCCGGCGTCTCAGGGGGGGAAAGCGGTACGCGACCAACACCATTTATGGTGGGGATGGCGTGCTGTTGACCTCAACTCGGGATGTTGTGAGTCGGTGGGCGGAATACTTCGAAGACCTCCTCAATCCTACTGGCACGTCTTCCACTGAGGAAGCGGAGCCTGGGGACTTTGGGTCGGGCTCTCCAATCTCTGGTGCTGAGGTCGCCGAGGTGGTTAAAAAGCTCCGCGGTGGCAAGGCTCCGGGGGTGGATGAGATTCGTCCTGAGTTCCTTAGGGCTCTGGATGTTGTGGGGTTGTGTTGGCTTACGCGACTCTGCAATATCGCGTGGACATCGGGGGCAGTTCCCTTGGATTGGCAGACTGGGGTGGTGGTTCCCCTATTCAAAAAGGGGGACCGTAGGGTGTGTTCCAACTATAGAGGGATCACACTCTTAAGCCTCCCTGGTAAGGTCTATTCAGGGGTTCTGGAGAGGAGGGTCCGTCGGATAGTCGAACCTCGGATTCAGGAGGAGCAGTGTGGTTTTCGTCCTGGTCGTGGAACACTAGACCAGCTCTACACCCTCAACAGGGTCCTGGAGGGTGCGTGGGAGTTTGCCCAACCAGTTTACATGTGCTTTGTAGACTTGGAAAAGGCATTCGACCGCGTCCCTCGGGGGGTTCTGTGGCGGGTACTCCGGGAGTATGGGGTACCAGGCCCATTGATATGGGCTGTTAGGTCCCTGTACGACCGGTGTCAGAGCTTGGTCCGCATTGCCGGCAGTAAGTCAGGCTCGTTTCCGGTGAGAGTTGGACTCCGCCAAGGTTGCCCTTTGTCACCGATTCTGTTCATAACTTTTATGGACAGAATTTCTAGGCGCAGCCAAGGTGTTGAGAGGATCCGTTTTGGTGGCCTTAGAATCGCTTCTCTGTTTTTTGCAGATGATGTGGTCCTATTGGCTTCATCAGCTCGTGATCTACAGCTTTCGCTGGAGCGGTTTGCAGCTGAATGTGATGCGGCCGGGATGAGGATCAGTTCCTCCAAATCCGAGGCCATGGTCTTGAGCCGGAAAAGGGTAGCATGCCCTCTCCGGGTCGGGGAGGAGGTCCTGACCCAAGTGGAGGAGTTTAAGTATCTCGGGATCTTGTTCACGAATGAGGGAAAACTGGAGCGTGAGATCGATAGGCGGATAGGTGCAGCGTCCGCAGTGAAGCGGGCGCTGTACCGGTCTGTCGTGGTGAAGAGAGAGCTGAGTCAAAAGGCAAAGCTCTCAATTTACCGATCGATCTACGTTCCCACCCTCATCTATGGTCATGAGCTTTGGGTTATGACCGAAAGAACAAGATCTCGGATACAAGCGGCTGAAATGAGTTTTCTCCGCAGGGTGGCTGGACTCTCCCTTAGAGATAGGGTGAGAAGCTCAGTCATCCGGGAGGGACTCGGAGTAGAGCCGCTGCTTCTCCACATCGAGAGGAGCCAGTTGAGGTGGCTCGGGCATCTGGTTAGGATGCCTCCTGGACGCCTCCCTGGTGAGGTGTTCCGGGCATGTCCCACCGGGAGGAGACCCAGAGGAAGACCCAGGATACGCTGGAGGGACTATGTTTCTCGGCTGGCCTGGGAACGCCTTGGGATTCCCCCAGAGGAGCTGCTCCAAGTGGCTGGGGAGAGGGAAGTCTGGGCCTCCCTACTTAGGCTGCTACCCCCGCGACCCGACCCTGGATAAGCGGAAGAAAATGGATGGATGGATGGATGCTACAAAGTGTAACAAAATCAAAAATAAAACAAGTGATAAAAAATGTCAAATCTATAATAATATCAACTAAGTTCAAAGATAAAATCATGAGGAGGCAGAGTAAGCTCGCTTAAAAAGAAAGGTCTTTAAGCCTTGTTTAAAGTCAACCAGTGACTGTGGAGCTCTCAGGTAGTCAGGAAGGGAGTTCCATAGGCGGGGGGCAGCCACACAGAATGCCCAGTCTCCCATGGTCCTTAATTTGGTTTGCGGAATGTGAAGGAGATTACTGTTCTGTGATCGTAGAGACCGGGTGGATGAATATGGTGCAAGAATGTCCTTTAGATAATCAGGTGAAGTTCCGTGTAAGCATTGGTGTGTAATGAGAGCAGTTTTGTACTGAATTCTGTAGGTGACAGGAAGCCAATGTAGGTCATGGAGAATGGGCGTAATATGTTCAAATTTACGAGCTCTCAATAAAATCCTTGCTGCACTGTTTTGAATATATTGAAGCTTCTGAAGGTATTTGCCAGGGATTCCAATAAACAGGGAGTTGCAGTAGTCGAGCCTGGAGGAGACAAAAGCATGGACGAGCTTCTCAGCATCAGAAAAAGTTAGAGATGGGCGAAGTCTGGAGATGTTTCGAAGATGGAAGAAGCAGGTTTTAAACAGATGCTTAATGTGATTTTCAAATGTAAGATGAGAGTCCATTTTTATTCCAAGATTTGTAACAGAGGTGGAGAGGGGATGTCTTGTCCAGAAAAGGAAATTGTTGTTATAGTAGATGTTTGTACCTGGTGAGGGGTGCCAATCAGTATGGCCTCAGTCTTGGAGCAGTTTAATTGAAGAAAGTTCGGATTCATCCATGCCCTTATTTCCTCCAGGCAGGTAGAGAGGGTAGCGAGTGAAGATGGAGATGACAATGGGGAAGATGAGGATGCTTCAGTCCTGATGTAAAGCTGTGTATCTTTGGCATAACAGTGAAAAGAAATGTTGAACTGATATATTAATTTGACCTAAAAGCAACATGTAAAGGGAAAACATCATGGGCCCCAGAATGGACCCCTGAGGGACACCACTGGAGACACAGACTGTCTGGGAAGTGGCATTGCCAAGACTAACACACTCCAGCCTATTGGAGAGGAAAGATTTGAACCAGTCCAGGACAGTGTCACAGAGACCGACTTCCACATGAAGACGGTTGAGGAGGATACTATGGTCCATAGTGTCGAAGGCTACAGTGAGGTCAAGGAGGACAAGGATGGAGGGAGAACCAATGTCAGCAGCCATGAGGACATCATTGGTAACTCTCAGCAATGCAGTCTCAGTACTGTGAGCTAATATGAATCCAGACTGGAACTTCTCATACAGGGAGTGTTGCTGTAGGTGGTCCTGCAGCTGAGCGGCAACCGCTTTCTCCAGCACTTAAGACAGAGAGTCAGAGTCAGAGAGTCTTTATTGTCATTTTCACCGCATGTAGTACATGTAATGAAATGAGATTATGTACACAGGGTCCCAGTTACATTCAACAACAAAATGTAGTGCAGAAATGGAAGGTGGGAAATTGGGCGGTAATTAGAAAAAATGTCGGGATCCAAATTAGATTTTTTTCAGAAGAGGCCTAATGATGGCAGTTTTTAGAGGCAGTGGAACATGACCAGATTGTAGAGACTTATTTATTATTTGTGTGATTAATGGGCTTATTGCAGAGTGATTGGATTTTATGAGAGACGAGGGGAAGGGATCCAGGACGCAAGAAGAAGGCTTCTTTTTTTTTTTTTTCATTTATAGATGGCCTCCCTTCTCACCTTATAGCCATCCTCTCACACCAATATGTATTTTTTATTTATTTATTTGATTTATTTTTTAATAGAGAGAAAGAAAAGATAGAAAGTAAGACAACAAAACAACAATTATCCACAAAAAGTGCACAAGGCAAACACACCCAACCTCCGTCCGCAATCTTGCAAAACACATGATAGAACATAGCAACGAAACATACATGCATAAAGACTAATAATAATCATGACATTGCAATAGACTTCTATAAATAAACATACCCATACCTACAAATATATATACAGTATACATATATATTAGGGGTGTAACGGTACGCTAAAATCACTTTTCGGTTCGGTTCAGTTACAAGGAGGGCTCGGTTCGGTTTATTTTCGGTATATTTCGGTACAAAAAAGGCAAAAATAAAGATTTTAAAAATATTTATTTTAAAAAGATGCCAAGTAAACAAAATAACATTTGTATACAAATAAATAAAAGCGACCCATTTGGGTGATATTTTAAACAAAACCTTTGTATACAAACAAATAAAAGCGACCCATTTGGGTGATATTTTAAACAAAACCTTTGTATACAAATAAATAAAAGCGACCCATTTGGGTGATATTTTAAACACGCGACCCATCTGGGGGATATTTTAAACAAAACAACCTTTGTATAAAAATAAATAAAAGCGACCCATTTGGGTGATATTTTAAACAAGCGACCCATTTGGAGTGATATTTTAAACAAAACAACCTTTGTATAAAAATAAATAAAAGCGACCCATTTGGGTGATATTTTAAACACGCGACCCATTTGGGTGATATTTTAAACAAAACAACCTTTGTATAAAAATAAATAAAAGCGACCCATTTGGGTGATATTTTAAACACGCGACCCATTTGGGTGATATTTTAAACAAAACAACCTTTGTATAAAAATAAATAAAAGCGACCCATTTGGGTGATATTTTAAATAAACGTCACTCTTTACAAAAAATAAAACTATACTAATAAAAATCTTAACTACAATAACAGTCAGAACCAGAACAATAAGCAGCAACAGACCGTTTTACGATCATCATCTAACTAATCAAGTTTTAAGCTGGTGAAGATTCACAGTCATCCAGGACATGTTGAATCAAAAAAGGCGTTCAAAACAGAAACAACTGGACTTTATTTGTAACAGAAGACGTTTCGCTTCTCATTCGAGGAGAACTGAGAAAGGTCCTCGGATGAGAAGCGAAACGTCTTCTGTTACAAATAAAGTCCAGTTGTTTCTGTTTTGAAAGCCTTTTTTTTTTTTTATCTAATCAAGTTTTAAGTTTTTGGCCAAAAAGATCAACTTGTCCACATTTTCTGCCAAAAGCATAGATCTGGTTGCAGTGACAATATCTCCAGCGGTGGAGAAAACCCGCTCACTAGCAACAGAGGTAGCAGGAATAGAGAGGTAGTGCTTTGCTAATTTTGCAGTGTGTCTGTATTTGGCCTCATTGTCTTTCCACCAAAGAAGAGGGTCAGCTTCAAGTGAAGGGGACCCTGAAGCTCTGTACTCACGAACTTCTTCTTGGACCTGCTCCAAAAGGGACTTGCTACTTTCCACCTGTCCCTGGAAAAGTTCACCAAAGAGTTCAGTCATTGCAGATTTCTTAGCTGGAGGGGGAGATGATTTCCCTGAAGAGGTAGATGGCTCAGCTGCTATCTCGGTGACATCCGCAGACTGCAAAGAGTAAAAAAAAAATAATAAGATTATATTTTTAAATGTATAAAGTTAATTAGATCATAATACAATAAACATACCTCTTCTTGCACGGTCATCATTTCTGTTATGAGGTGGTTGAAGATCCTCTCTCGCTCATCGTCATCCATATGTGGCAGGCCTTTAAATCTGGGGTCCAGGGCTGTGCACTTATGCAAAAAGTCATAGATCATGGAGTATCTGTCCTCCAGGTTTTGTGTGACAGCAACCTTCACCTCTCTCACAACTGGACTGTCTTCTTGTTTTGGTGCCATGGAGTGGAGAACAGTGGCTTTCAGGGGGAGTATCATCGACACAGAAGCTCTTGTTTCAGTGCTCATCAGCGTTGGAATATTGAGCATTTCTTGTTTACACTGCAGGATGTGGGCAGCTGTGGTGCTTCTGTGAAAAAATCCAACAACCTTCCTGACTTTGCCCAATAATCTTGACACCTGATTAATGCTTGTTGCCTTTTGGGAAGCCAAGTTAATGGTATGTGCAAAACAGCCTATCTGAGGGCCCAGCCCTGCTTCTTTTACAGCATTGGTGATGTTTTTTGCGTTGTCAGTTGTAACAGGAATTGTAGTCCCATGTCTCTCCAGCTTCCATTCATGCAAAGCCTCATTCAGGTGCTCAGCAAGATTTGTGCTAGTGTGCTGTTCATAAACAGCCCTCGTTTGCAAAACGTGACTCATCATCTCCCACTCTGGTGTAATATAGTGTACAGTTAGAGTTAAATAACTTTCTGTTGCACGTGATGTCCATCCATCCGTGGTGAGAGACACAGCTGGCACACTCGATAGCTTGTTTACTATTTCACTTTTAGCTTTTTCATAAAGCGCTGGCACGACTTTTTGGCTAAAGTGTTGACGTGATGGGATGTTGTAGCGGGGCTCAAGAACTTTAATCATGTGTTTAAAGCCGGTGCATTCAACAACAGAATAGGGACGTAGATCCAGCGCGATAAACACTCCAACAGCTTGTGTTATTGATTTGAAGCGATCTGACTGACCTGATAAAGGCTGTTTAAATGCTGCTGTTATCGGTGTTTGAACCAGGCTGCTTTTCTTCCTTGTGGATGAGACGTTCACATTTGGATGATGTCGTTTCAAATGCGTTAATAAGTTAGACGTGTTGCCTGCTACGTATCCAACCTCGGTGAAACAGTGACGACACACAGCTTTGGATTTGTCGACTTGTCGTTCCCCATCGTGAGTTTTAACAGGAAAGCCAAAATGTTCCCAAACAGGCGAGCGCAACGAGCTGGGAGGGTCTTCAAGCTCCGGCTTGTTTGTAGCCATAGTTGTTAGCATGCTACACTGCTACTCCTCCTCCTCGTGCTGCAAGGGGGGCTATGCAACAAATAATAGTGCCGTGCTGAAACACGCCTAGGTATTTTTAGTTCCGCGCGCATATATTCACCCGTTAAAAACATTTAATGAGTGAAAAAATAACCGAAACGGTACGCAGGTGGACCGAACCGAACGTGGTGTACCGAAACGGTTCGGTTAACCCATTACAACCGTTACATGCCTAATATATATGCATTCATATCACATATCCATCTACATATCTGCATATGATATCTAGATATACATCCCTTCATCCATTTGTGTGTGGTTGTGAGCATGCATAAGTGAATAAGGTTCCTCCAATAGAACATTCAGCAGCGACTGTGAAGCATCAGAGATCCGTCCTCCCAAAGCCAGAGGCAGACGAAGGGGCAATCAAAGCCCAAGACCCCAAGAAGGACCCCGGGCCCAGAGTCCCTAGGGCCACCCGAACAGGACGAGTCACTCGCCCACTCCCCAGATCCGACCAAGGGGATGAACCGAACGAGCTCCAACAGCGGCCATATACAATGACCCCCGGGGGACCAACAGCGACAAGCCCACAGGCCCCCGCTGGAGCCCGCTGCACTGACGTACCCCCAGGCCCAGACATCGAGGCCAGGGGACGCTCACCCCTCAGGCCCAGACCCGATAGGACCAGAGGACCCGAGCCCAATCAGGCAGCCACCAGGCCGAGCCGACACACACCCAAGCGCCCAACCCCCGAAAACGGCAGCAAGGGCCCTGAGCCCACCCGCAGGCAAAAGGACACCCACCCGGGGGCCACGTGGTAGGAGCGCGACATCAAGTAACCTTAGATGTAGCAGAGAGGGTGTAGTCCAAATCCCAGCCTGACAATTAGACATTCATACACAGACACACTCACTCATACCCACCCTCATCCTCACTCACACAAAGACAAACAATAACGACACTTTCAATTCATAATCCCTATGCACACTCTATTCTCCCTAGGTCCAGACATGTACCTACCACCTACATGGGGGAGCCCGTATCCAAACCCAGGAGGTAGGCCCATTCATTCTGGGGTGGAGAGTAGCCGACATCCAAGAATCGGCCCAACCCTCTCCCTGCCGACAGGACAGGACACCCGAGCCCAAGCAGCCCCAGGGAGAGCGGAACGCCAGCCCCGCCCACGGCGAACCCCCAGGCCCCGAACCCCCCCACATCCCAGGACAACCCCTGACGGCCCACCCCCAGAATGTCCGCCAGGCAACCAGGGGGGTAAGAGAAAAATAAATAAATAATATATATATATATATATATAAATAAATACATAAATAAATAAAATTGAAATTAACAAATCAAGACCCCGACACACACACCCCCGTCCCCAAATGTGCTGTTGGTGAGTGTTGTTGTAAAGTGTACTTAAAAAGGAAAGAGAAGGAGCAAAGGCTGGCATTATACCAGTTTCCCCTCCACTCCAACTCTAACCCAGGCCCTAATTGTCTAAATGCATAATTCTGAGTGAGCATAGGCACAGGGGGCGAGAGTGATGTCATCCCGCCACCCATAACCATGTGCTCATTCCATTCCCTATATGTGACTTTTATGAGGATGTTTATGAGTGAATGTCTAAAGTGTATAATAAAATTGAGTCCCAGGTGGTTCTGAACAACATGGATATAAAACCGTTGCAGTACACCCGAGTCTCAAAATCCCTACATGTATTAAGTTGATATGAAGAGGGCGGAGGTGCGTGGTGAGGGATTTGGAGAAAATATCTGCAGGAACAATTTTCCCGCAGCGAGTCAGCTCCCCCGCTGGCCCTACATAGCCCTCCCCCCAGTTCGCCAAGGTCCACCCAAGGAGCGAGGCAAAAGAAACACCTCTCCGACCGCCAGGCCATTGAGACAAGACCATGAGGGACACAGCCCCGAGGTCTGCCAACAGCAGAACCAACAGCCCACACCCACCAGTTCCGCCATGACCCATACGAACCGTAGTCAGCCCGCCGCCCAAGAAGACACAAAATCCCACATGGACGACAAGGCCAAGAGCGCCCGCCTAACTGCCGACAAAGCCAGGAAGCACCGCAAGCAGGCCCCAACCAGGGCCCGCACGCCGGCCAAGCATAGTCCCAGACCATCATCAAGGACATCCACTTGGTCCCCACCCCAGAAGAAATATTACACCCGCGCTTCATACTAACAAATTTCAGAACACATAACACATTAGACACCTAGGCTGGGTTAACCCACACCCTCCCTTTGGCCACTAGTCACGCTCCCAGACACCCAACCCCCCAGCACATGAACCTCCAACCCACCAGCGAGCCGAGATCCCCCTGCCAGAGCCGGGCACCAGAGAGCGAGCCAGCCCATAGCCTAGCGACCTGCCCACCAGGCCCAAGCCCGGGGACGACACGCCCCCATAATCCCAAGCTCCTGGCGCCCACCTCGAAACCACCCCAGAATAGCCGGGTCACCGACCGGCGACCCATGGCCGCCGCCACTGACCACCCAAGGGTCCGCATGCCGCCCCCAGCAGACATCCCCCAGAACCCCACCGGTCTTCCCCGCCCAAGCAGCCCTAACACCTCGGCACCCTAAACCCCAACCCCCCCCCACCAGCCCCAATGCCCCACAAGGCCAGACCCCCCACCCTCACTACGTAACGGAGCCGATCAAAGAATGCCAAATAGATTGATCCGATGTGTCGGCAGATGCTGTTTCAAGACTAATATGATCTAACAGAAGATTTTTATACTGATTAATGCTAAGATTATTTTTATTTTTCCAATTTACGAGTATGGTTTTCTTTGCGATGCATAAGGCAGTGAAAAGCATATAGGATGTATTTTTTTCTAGTATAACATCTTCAAAGATACCCAATAAGCAAACAGATGGAGAGAGTGGGATATTAAATTTCAAACATTTAGACAAGTCTTCACATACCTGTACCCAGAACCTCTGAACGGGTGGACAGAACCAGAGTGCGTGAATATAATCATCAGGTATATTACTTATGCACTGTGAGCAGTTGTTAGATGGTGTAAAGCCCATCTTAAACATTCGCTGACCTGTATAATGTACTCTATAGAGAACCTTATATTGTATTAATTGTAAATTGGAGATTCTAGTCAATTTAAAAGTATTTGAACATACTTGAGACCAAATTTTTTGTTCAAAGTTGATTGATAAATCTGACTCCCATTTTTCAACAGGTAGTGCTATCGAGTCATCGATTCTAGACAATTTTTTGTATATTTTAGATAATAATTTGGGTGGTTGAAAATTAATAAACTCTAACACACATGTTGGTGTTTCCAACAATGTTTTATTAAGCTTAAATTTCTTTTTTACAATTGACTTAATTTGTTGGTATTGTAGGAAATATTTATTATCAATGTCATATTGTATTATTAATTTATTAAATGGAATAAAGTCTATACCCTCAAATATGTGTTCCAGACATTCAATACCTTTCATTCTCCAACCTGGGAAATTTAACATATTATTTTCTTGTTGAATGTCAGGATTGTTCCAGAGAGGTGTATGTCTACATGGGAGTAGTGAAGACTTTGTCATTTTCAGATACTCCCACCATGCTGTCAGAGATGAGCTAATATTGATGCTCTTAAAGCAGACATGTCTTTTTAAATCTGTACTGATAAATGGTAGATCTGAAATCCTAATATTATTACATAAAGTTTGTTCTATATCTATCCAAGTTTCATCTAGTGCATTCGGTTTTAACCACTTTGATATATATTGTAACCTGTTGGCTAAATAGTAGTAATAAAAGTTTGGAAGTTCTAATCCTCCGGTATCTTTAGATTTCTGTAATGTTTTTAAACTAATACGTGGAGTTTTATTTTTCCAAAGGAATTTAGATATAGAAGAGTCCAGGGACTTAAACCATTCAGTTGAAGGTTTATTTGGAATCATTGAGAATAAATAATTTATTCTCGGCAGCACCATCATTTTTACTGAGGCAACTCTTCCCATAAGTGATATGGGTAGAGATCTCCATCTAGTAAGATCGTCTTCAATTTTCTTTAATAGTGGGATATGATTTAATTTTATTAAATCTTCCAATTTAGGAGAGATATTAACACCTAAATATTTAATGTTACCTGATTGTAGTCTTTCATTAAGAGAATTATTAAACAAGCAATGTATTGGAAGAATTGTAGATTTTGTCCAGTTTATAGAATAATCAGAAACTTTTGAGAACGAGTTTATTAATTTGATAACATTAGATATTGTAGTGGCAGGGCTTTTGACTTAGAACCCGAAGGACGTGGGTTCGCGTCCCGGCCACTACACAGCTTGGGGTGTCTATGAGTGCACATCTAATTCTCCAGCTCCCCGGGCGCTTTCTATGGCTGCTCACTGCACCACCTGGTAGGTGGTTGGGTTAAATGCAGAGACGAATTTCGTCTGTGTATAATAATAATAATAATGCATTTTATTTGGTAGCGCCTTTCAAAGCACTCAAGGACACTTTACAGCATTAAAAACACAATAAAAACAGTATAAAATAACTATATACCGGTAAAAAGAAAAATTAAAATCAATTAAAAAAAACACACAAAAAAGAAAATATATAAAATAACTACATAAAAAAGAAAAATTAAAGTGAGAAGGCTAACTTGAACAGATGAGTTTTGAGTTTTGATTTGAAGGTCAGAAGGCAGTCAATGTTACGGATGTCTGGGGGAAGAGCGTTCCAGAGTTGGGGAGCAGAGTGAGAAAAGGCTCTGTGTCCCATGGTGCGGAGGCGGACAAGAGGCACGTTAAGGTGGATGGAAGAGGAAGAACGAAGGGAGCGTGAATGGGTGGTAATGTGCAGGAGATCAGACAGGTAAGGAGGGGCGAGGCTATGAATAGCCTTGAAAGTGTATAACAGGATTTTAAATTGAATTCTGAATGTGACTGGAAGCCAGTGGAGTTGCTGCAAAACTGGGGTGATGTGGTGGAATGAGGGGGTTTTGGTAACAATGCGGGCAGCTGAGTTTTGAACCAATTGAAGCTTACGGGTTAATTTGTGAGGCAGACCAAAAAGGAGAGAGTCAAGCCGGGGTCACACTACATGCGTTGCGGCTCCGCCCCGCTCCGGTCCGACCTCCGCAGCAAATACGCACCCATTATAATCAATGACAGAATTTACACTGGCTCCGCACGGCGGCGGCGAGCTGCGGAGAGCGGACGGCAGTCCGTCAAAATTAGAAAATTTTCTATTTCTGCCGGATGACGGAGCTGTGCCGGAGTCAACTTTTGAAGATTACGTCGCACCAACAGGAAAAGGAACGAGCACAACTTCCGTATTTACAAAATAAAATCACCACGGGCGGACTAATCCTAGCTCTATACGGATTTATTTGTACAAAAATGCTGTCAAACTATCATTTATGACTATTCTATGACTAAACTATTATATTTATGACTATGACTACGCCTACAAACGCAATACAAGAAATAAATAAATAAAAACGTATTTTATTCTGAAATGTAAACATCACTTCCTGTTGCTCAAACCATGTAGCTTATTTACGAGAGAAGATCAAGGCAGCAGTCTCTCTACAGTTGTTCTCCTTCTTCCACCGAATGAATTGTTTTGTTCTGACTTCACTTGATTTATCGCGCGATCTCGCACGTGTCTCGGAGCGGCGCATCCAGGTGGACCTGAGCGGAGCGGAGGCAGTGGGCTTTGGACTCGCTCAGCTGCGACCTGCGGACCGGAGCGGGGCGGAGCCGCGTGCAGTGTAAAGCCGGGGTCACAGTAATCAATTCGAGAAGTGACCAGACTATGGACCAGGATGGAAGCAGAGTGCAGAGAGAGGGATGGACGTAGACGGTTGATGTTTCGAAGGTGGAAATAAGCAGACCGGGTGATACTATTGATGTGAGAGTGAAAAGAGAGAGTGCTATCGAGAATGACACCCAAACTCTTAACGTGAGGGGAGGGAGAAACCAAGGAGTTGTCAATATTGAGGGAAAAACTGTTAACTTTAGATAAGGTGGATTTAGTACCAATGAGTAAGAACTCTGTTTTATCACTGTTTAATTTCAGGAAGTTAGACGTGAACCAGGATTTAATTTCAGCTAAGCAGGAAGTGAGGGAGGAGGGAGGCAGTGAAGAGTCAGGTGCAGTGGATAAAAAGAGCTGGGTGTCATCAGCAAAACAATGGAAATGGATGTTAAATTTACGGAAGATATGGCCAAGGGGGAGAAGGTAGATGATGAAAAGAAGAGGCCCCAGGACAGAGCCTTGGGGCACACCTGAGGTCACAGGAGAGCAATGGGATCTGAATGATTTTAGTTTGATGAACTGGGTGCGGCCAGAGAGATAGGACTGAAACCAAGCGAGGGGTGTGTGGGTGATGCCAATGGACGAAAGTCTATGGAGGAGGATGTTATGGGAGATGGTATCAAAAGCCGCACTGAGATCGAGGAGGATTAGGAGGGAAAGTAAACCAGAATCAGCCGCCATGAGAAGGGAGTTGGTGATTCTGAGGAGAGCAGATTCTGTGCTATGACCGGGGCGGAAACCAGACTGAAACTGTTCGTACAGACTGTTATCTGTTAAATGGAGGTGGAGTTGAGAGGCGACTGTTTTTTCCAGAATTTGGAACCCGAAGGACGTGGGTTCGCGTCCCGGCCACTATGTGTATGGGAAACATACGCAGATGACAGGAAAAGACATTATTATTATTATTATTATTATATTGCGTTTCCTGAGTTCTCAAGAAAAAGCAAATTATCCTTAGCATAAAGACTAATTTTATGTTCTATGTTTCTACTCTTTATGCCTTTAATATCAGCACTTTGCCTTATTGCTGCTGCTAAAGGTTCAATAAAAATAGCAAATAATGCTGGTGAAAGTGGGCAACCTTGCCTGGTGCCCCTCTGTAAACAGAAGCTTGAAGATAATTGATTATTTGTCCTGACGCACGCTGTTGGTGAACTATATAATATTTTTAACCAGTTAATGAAGTAATTCCCAAATCCAAATTTATTTAAGGTAGCAAATAAGAAATTCCAATTTACTCTATCGAATGCTTTTTCAGCATCTAAAGAAAAAATAGCTGTTTCAATATTTTTAAAATACGAATACTCTATTACATTATATAATCTTCGTGTATTTGTGTTTGAGTGTCTTCCTTTTATGAATCCGGTTTGGTCTGGATGTATAATAACAGGAGTTATCTTCTCTAGTCTTTTAGATAAGACTTTACAAATTATTTTAACATCAACATTAATAAGAGAGATTGGACGATAACTGGTAGGTAATACTGGGTCTTTGCCTGGTTTTAATAAGAGACTAATGTTGGCTGAATTCATATGTGTTGGTAGCCTGCCATTTTCTTCTGACTCAAGTAGCACTCTATAAAATATCGGTTCCAGTATATCCCAGAATTTTTTATAGAATTCTACTGGATATCCATCAGGACCTGGAGATTTCTTATTAGGCATGCTTTTAATTGCTTCATGGAGCTCATCTGATGTTAATGGTGAGTCTAATTTTGATGATTGACTAATATCTAGTTTTGGAAGTGTTACTTTCTCCAAGAATTTATTAATATCCTCATTAGATGGATTTATTTGTGAAGTGTATAGAGTTTTATAGAAATCTTTAAAAACATTGTTTACTTTTCCCTCATCATGAATTATATTTCCATTTTTATCTTTAATACCATATATAACTTTAATATTATATATCTACCGTGCGGGTCTATAACCTGATCTAATACTGTGAAGTTAACATTTGTATGTATTAAAATTGCCACCCACATTTTGTCTTGAATTATAACAAGCTGAGAATACATTAGGAAACTCTGAAGATTTTAGCTCATCCATAGTTGAGGCCAATTTATGAATTTCTTGGAGTAATATAACAGCTGCCTTTAATCTTTTAATCTGGTTAACAATTCTATATTTTTTACGTTGGCTACCGGCTCCATTAATGTTCCATGTGACAAACCCTAAGGTACCCATACCTGGTATGGTATGGTATATAGATGTTTTTTCTTTTTTAATTTGAGTTGATTAGCTAAAAAGTTCCTTGATTTATTACCGTATTCAAAATCATCTAATTCATCGTCTTTGTATCAAGAATTTATTTTTCTTATCAATATATTCATTCAGTTCTAATTTTAATTTGATTTGCTTTTGCTGTTTCCTCTCCTTGTAGACCTTCTAATAATTTAATGGATTTCTCTAATTCCTCAATACGTTTATTTTCTTTTTTCTTTTTATTTGTTGAATAGGATATTATTTTACCTCTCATGACTGTTTTCCCAGCCTCCCAAAGTGTACATGCTGAAGTTCCTGGCAAGTCATTAAACTCTAAATACGATGCCCATTCTTTTTTAAAATATTGCAAAAATTCTTCTTCTTGAAGCAGTGATGTATTTAATCTCCAATTTATATTTTTTGTTGTTTCTTTTTTATTATCTAAATTTAGAGTAACTGGTGCATGATCGCTGACAGCAATAGTGTGTATCTTAGTGTCTGAAATGTTGGTCAGCAATGAATTGCTTACTATGAAATAATCTAGACGAGAATATGAGTGATGCACATGTGAAAAGAAAGAATATTCTTTGCTATCAGGGTGAAAAGAATGCAATGCATCGCAGAGTCCATAATTATTCATATACTGTTTAACTATATTTATAGATTGCCAACTGCGTTGAGTTCCCACTGCATTCAGTCTGTCTAATTTTTCATCTAAACCAAAGTTGAGATCACCTCCCATCACCAGTGAGGAATCCATGTGATTTGATAGAGTGGAAAAAAAATCATGAAAAAAAGCAGTGTCGTCTACATTCGGCCCATATATGCTAACAATACAATAATTTTGTCTAAATATTGATAACTTTAATATTATATATCTACCGTGCGGGTCTATAACCTGATCTAATACTGTGAAGTTAACATTTTTATGTATTAAAATTGCCACCCCTCTTTGTCTTGAATTATAACAGGCTGAGAATACATTAGGAAACTGAAGATTTTAGCTCATCCACGGTTGAGGCCAATTTATGAATTTCTTGGAGTAATACAACATCTGCCTTTAATTTTTTAATCTGGTTAAAAATTCTATATTTTTTACGTTGGCTACCGGCTCCATTAATGTTCCATGTGACAAACCCTAAGGTACCCATACCTGTGCTAATGATAATATAGCTAAACCACACCCATTATCAGAAATATAAAAGATAATAATAGATCCAGACAAAAACATATCCCTTAATGATTAACTATATATGATTTTTAAATAGAGTAATTGCTGTTTCTTTTGAAAATGAATCAGGGAAGTTTTCATTTATGAAGTAATTGTATGGATATATAAAGACATATGTGAACCCTTGTGCTTGTGCGCTGATAATTGTTAAGTTAGAAAAATATAGACAAGAAAACAAAGAGAAATGATATACATGAAAACATAATTCAGATAAGAAAAAACAACAAAAGAACCCTCTTACCACATCAAGTGTCATCCCACCTTGTGTACCACCACTATCTGAGTGTGTCCCACCACCGAGCTGTGCTGAAAAAAAAATAAATATATCTGGTAAGTAATATTAATAAATACTATATTTAATAATATTAATCAATATTAGCAACCGATATAGTTCTTACCTTGATCATATGGCTAATAAAGCCAAGGAGTAGCTTCTGGATCTCTAAACAGCTGACCGTTGATGTAATGTTTATCTACAGAGATGTTAGCTCTTCTTCCTTCGCTTATATTTTTCTTTCTGATCGGGAACAGAACTCTCCTTCTACCGTATTCGTCGGCGTATAAGTCGCACCGGAGTATAAGTCGCACCAACCTAATTATGCCCAAATAAATGGAAAAATCAACGTATAAGTCGCACCGGCCTATAAGTCGCACCGGCCTATAGGTCGCACCTCACGTGAACTGGTGTTTTGCCCAAAATGGACTGGCTGCCAAATTGTTTGGAAGGACTTTTGACAAGATTATCACATAAAAACTACAGTATTTTGTTTGATGTGTCTTAGTTGAACTTTTCATTAATAAATGAACATTATTTTGGACTGGCTGCCAAATTGTTTGGAAGGACTTTTGACAAGATTATCACATAAAAACTACAGTATTTTGTTTGATGTGTCTTAGTTGAACTTTTCATTAATAAATGAACATAATTTTTGTATATTTTGTGTCTTTCATCATTTATCTTTAAAGATAAACACATAAAAATATATTTTTATTAGCTGACATTACAGTAAAAAACGTGTCTCAGTTTAAAATGATGACAGAAACAGATACTGTATTTATTTTATGGTTTTTATTTATTTATTCAAAACCATTGAAGTCTTCATCTTCTGTGTCACTGCACCATTTTTGGACCAGGCAGATGTCAACAGTGTAGGTACTGTAAAGGGTTTCTTAGCGCCCATAGCGGCCGAAACTGGTACTGCACCATTTTTGGAGTTTTTGACCAAAGTCAAATTATGACCAAAATATTGGAAAAATCGACGTATAAGTCGCACCGGCCTATAAGTCGCAGGGCTTAGAAATGTAGGCAAAAAGGTGTGACTTATACGCCGGAGAATACGGTACTCAGAATTTCTGCAGGATATTGATAGTTCATGCTAAAGTGGGTGTTATGCAGTTCCCTACCTCAGCTTTTAACCTATTCCTTTTGTTTATAATGTTTGGATTTAGCTATTATTGGGCGCGGTCTACTGTTCCCAGGCCGTTTAGCACCGAGGCGGTGAACTTGATGAAAAGTAATGGCATTGACGGTTTCACTCGGCAATTTTAGCTGATTTTGAAAGAAGGCCCGAACCGAGGCCTCCGGATTCTCCTCCACTCCCTCCGGAATCCCAGAGAAAACAACCTTATCCCGCATACTTCTGGCTTGGATATCTAATAGTGACTCTTCAAATTTTTTATTATCGTCGGAAAGTTGCAACATCTGATCTTTAAGTTGTCCAACTGTTTCCTTTAGCTCAATGTTTTCATTAGCTAGAGATGCTACTTGCTCCTGGGTGAATTCCAGTGACTGTCTCAAACTCTGCACTTCCTTCTGCAACACCTCTACTAACGCTAGCCGGGTGTCCAAGCTAGACAACTTTTGATCAATAGACTCCAGAATTACCATGAAGCCTGAATTATCCACCGACTGTTCCGAAACGCTATCAGAGCTTCCCTGTCGGTACCTCTTCGCGTTGGGCTTCTGCTTGCTAGCGCTCGCGCTAGCCGACTCTGTTTCTCTAAATGGAGGCTGATGATGCTATATACAACAGGTGAGATACAAAGTATTAACTACCAGGTGTGTCCAAACATTTTCATAGAGGACTAAACTATCACGATGAAACGACTCATGGGCCACAAAAATGAGAATTTAACTCGATGTGAAATATATTTGAGAGAAGAGACAAATTTAGTAATTTTGGTGGAGAAAGTTTTAAATTGTAGATCCAAAACATTAAAAGCCTAAAACACTAAGCTTGTATTTTTCAGTTAAAATGATTTGATTTGTTGAGTCTATGTTTTCTTGTGTTTGGAAAGGTAATTTTTGTCGGTTCTCAGCAACAAAAGTGTAATTTGAGTTGGGGTCGATCAGCCTTTTGGACCATGGACGGCCCAAAAGGCTGATGGAAGTTCTGAAAAATCATCCAGCTGTCACTGCAACAGATTCATAGAAGGTTTGATAAAGTTGATGAACTCGTATGTAGATGATACCATGTTATATTCATTTAAAAATGTGCAATTTCCCTCTTATTTTATCAACTGCAATATTTAGACAAGTTAATAATAATAATAATAATGAATTCAATTTATAACGCACTTTTCATTAGTGAAAATCTCAAAGTGCTACACACATTGAATGCTACACACATTCATACACCGGTAGCGGCAGACTACCATGCAAGGTGCTTTCCAGTCCTACCGGGAGCAACTCGGGGTTAAGTGTCTTGCCCAAGGACACAACGACACATGGTGTGGGGAACCGGGATTCGAACCGCCAACCTTCCGATCGGGGGACGACTGCCATTACCACTACGCCACGGCCGCCCCCCCTTTTTTTAATGAATCATCATCCAAAAGTCTCCTTTCTGGTAGAAATCAGTAACGGTTTTAGGTGTTTTGTACCATGAAGTGAAATTAAAGACAAAGGTTTGTATTTAGTTTAATATTGCTCATTTTGAGGACTGTTTTCCATCTGTTTTTTTCTGTTACACCTAAATATTCTATAAAAAAGGATGACCACCTATTTGCATAAAGCCTTCATCAACCTCTTAACATTGCTGGACAAAATGACACCATTCGTAAACTGAAGTTGTGGGCCGCACAAAACCACTCCAAGGGCAGCAAATGGCCCCTGGACCGCATTTTGGACACCCGTGGCTTATACGCTTTCTACTACTTAAAAAAAAAATCCTTTCTATCCCTTTAAGCTCTCTATTACACTCGTCATAAAAAGCAATCGTATATTTAGTGTTTGGAGCAGCCAGACAGTCTGTTTGCTCAGTACTTACTATATTTTCAGTGTAAGACATGTGGGAGAGCCTATTGTTGGAGTAAATCTTCACCCTCTCATCTGAATCATTGCCAGTGCTCTGGCATTTGTCACACGGGAGGGGAGGGAAAGCCCAAAGTAGCCCAGAGAGAGCAAAGGTGTTGTGGTATGGAGTCGGCCATATTAGTAGAGATATTGTTCGGGATTATGTGCCCCTTCAACCCAAGCCAGGAGTTTGTCAGCAGAAGTGCAGATATGGCTCTATCAATAATCCATGGCATTGTGTATTTCCCAATTGATGCCATTATACGGCTGGGGGATGACAGCGCTCACCAACTCCATCATCTTTATCCACAGGGACCAGGATCTCATAAAGCTCCCTCAACATAGACATCTCATATAACGGGTAATAACTCCAGCCGGTTAATACAGGGGAATTATCAGCGAGAAGAGCACTGAACCCAGCAAAAAACAGGTCGTCCACGGCTGTTACAGTCAGGAAGCAAGGAGCAAGAGAAGAGGAGGGACAAAAACGAGAGCAAGCGAGGGCAATAACAGAGCGAGTGAGATAAAAAGGAGAAAAGGATGAAAACTAGCAGATGGAGGAAGAGGGAAACATACAGTTGAAAACAATAGATGCAGAGTTGGTGGGGGTATAAAAGACAAATGAAGAATATCTAAATGCATAATGAACGGTCAGTGTATATAATTATTTTACATACACATAATAAAAAGTGTCGATAGCAGATTTTTAGACTACTACTTCCGCTCTCGGCAGGGACTGGTCGCATTTCCTTTTGCTCCTACATCTCCCTGCATTCCCTCCCCCGCTTCTGCATTTGTCTCGTCTATAACTCTTCAGCGCTCGCTCGAACCAATTTGGAATGGAATTATGTGCGTGGACTGTCTTCTGGGCTATTTCACTTATCGATTCTATCGACAACAAAAATTTCTGCGAAGCGCTCCGGCCGGGGAGAGCCAGGGCGCCCTATCGACATGCAGGCGGTGAGCTGCATTATGGACTCTATGAGCAGGCTAATGCAACTGTCCGCTCTTTCTGTCGGGGACGTGGAATCTCTGTGTTTTATTGGGACACCGGAGGCTCATGCCACTGAAGGGCTGAGGGGGACCGCGGCGATTGGCGTGCTGACGAGGACCTCCGCTCAGCGAAAATGCTTTGATCCAGGCTATGAAGGACCTTCCCAGCTGTTTGTGCGGGCTGTGTCACACGGTGAGAGAAGCGGTGGCTGCCGCGGACCTGCAGTGTGAACTGTGGACTCGTTTACAGCGCTCGGATTCAAACAGAGCACATATGGAGGAATCTTTTAGCTCGGAACCTGACACGAATTCGGCGATTTGGACCCAGAAAACAGAACCTGGACTTAAAGACCGCAGTACAAAGAACACTGTGGGCTGACTGGAAAATAAAGCAACTTATCTAATCTGGCCTCTGGCCTTGGAACTGTTGAAGGCTACAAATCTTCTCCTAGACTGGGAGCTGAAGGAACCCGCTGCCTCCTACCCCTCCCCCAGAGGTTTCTGTGTGCATTCTTGGTTTGAGCCGAGCTCTGAGACCAGCGAACTGTTTCTTATCTAGAATTGTTACACACAGACTGTTCCCTCCCGCCTGCCGTCATAAATGCATCTTGTCCTGTAACTAAATGTGCTTATTTGATATGGTTTTTACTGATTCACGCGGTGTCTTGAAGACAAAACGTGATTCATCTTTTTTTAATATCAACGCTGTAAACCCCGTGTCTTATCCTGTTTTCCTGCTTTTGACCTTCATCTGGGGACAGATTGGGCCTGGCCGCGCTATGAGTTATGAGTGTTGATAAACATATAACGTGTTGATAAACATGTCATGCTTTGTTCAGCTGCAGCTTGTTTGCACTCATTCTATCTCCTGGATGTCTGAAACTACATATTTACGTTGTACCGATGAAAATTGATGCAATGTTAATAAACCTTCTTGATTCTTGATTCTTGATTCTTGATTTAACCGCAGTAAAGTGGTGAAAGTCTCTGTAATGAAAAGCTTACACCAGTAATCCCTCTAATCTACGCTGAAGCTGTTTGTAATTGTTTTCATCACAGTAGCAGGCAGAGATGATAATACTGTGTACTCACTGTACCTGAGCCATCTCATCTCATCTAATATCTCATGAACCACTGCACAAATTTAAACTAAACACATAAATCTCATTATTGGATGTAAATCAACAGTGATTAGCTTTTGGGGTCAACTTGAATTAGCTTGGTTGCCACATTTAACTGATCCTAAAGGGCACAACATTGGCTACACCTCGGTCATTCGTACAGATACTACGGTAACCTAAAATATGCTGTGGTAAGTAACTGAGATTGGCTTCCAAGTTATTTATTGAGCACTAGAGGTTGTGCAAAGTCCTTGTTTCACATTTTGTCAAATAGATGGAGTCAGTCTTGTTGTTGTTGTTGTTGTTGTGTGTTTTTTTTTTTTTAGCTAAAAATCTCAACCACTGGATAGATCTTATTGCAACTTTCAGAAAACAATAACTGAATGCATATCTACAATTTATATGCTATGAATTCAAGGTGACTGCCACAACTAATTGACATGAGCCAACACAATATAGCTATAACTCTGTCACTTTATATAGATTGTGCTTAAGTTTGATGTGGTGGTAGCTGAGTCATTCACAACCAGGGCTTAATTTGAGCAGGATCCTCCTGGAACAGGATCCGGGAACACTTATTTTGACATTGTGCGTTCTGGTAACTGTTTGCTTGGATTTGATAGCACTCTCGGGCTTACTAATAATAAAGTCATGAACTTAATGAGTGCCTTGAATGAATAAAACATATACTGGATATGTCATCTGAAAATAATTATATAAACACTAATTTTAAACATAACAGCCACATACGAGCTTCTTAAAATCTTATCAGAGCTGCCCCTTCAAGTAAGCATTTCGCTTCTACACTTCAAAAGATCCCCACCCACTAAAAGTAAAGTCATGGGTAATTTTATTAAGTGCACAAAAATATAATTAAACCACATAACTAAATTGCAAATCAGTTTGTGGGTCATTAATAAAATGTTGATTATTTATTAAAAATACAAGCAAAATGTTTTATGGGTAATCACAACAGCACAAATTCGTCAAAGATGTCAAAGAGACAGTCCAATTTACTTTCATTTTAAAAAAGTATTCTCATTGTACAACTAAACAAACTGAGAACTGAAGCACATGAAAGCAGTGGAGCTAGTACTGGAGCAGGAGCGAGTGGGGGTGAGTGATGAGCTAACCAGGCTGTCTTGCCCGTGCTGGAGCCCACAGGCAGCTGCCATGAACAGACTGAGGAGGAACCTGGTGGTTTCACATACAACAAAGGGAGGAAAAGGTTTAGCTACTTCTTGTTGTTCTCTAAAATAATTATTGAATTAAATGGTAACTGGTCTGTACTTATATAGTATATTGCCTCAAGATACTCACAACACAATATGTGCCCTCATTTACCCATTCATACAACACTACTAGATCTGTACAACAAATAATCAGAGCTTTATCACATTCATACACCAACAGGACACATATTGAAGGCAATGAGGGGATCAGTGTCTTGCCCAGGGACACTTCCGCATGTGACTGCTGGTGGAATCGAACCTCCAACTTTTCCATTGGAAGACAACTGCTCTAATCGCTCAACCAAAGCTGTCCCGTATTTAGTATTTACAAATGTAGGTATAGATGTTTAACAACCCGTTAAAATAGACCAGAATGCAGGAAATGACATCTACTTTATTTGCGTTCTGGCATCATTTGGTTTACAAATTAAGCCCTGTTGGCAACACGTCCCATCTTGCATTATTGCATGTATTTGAGCATGTTATTTCTAAGTTTAGATTTTATTTTAAAACTCTGGCATAAAAAAGGTGCATCTCTGCTAATATTACGAGGTCTTTAATTTTACATCTGGTTACGTTTTTGTTCTGGGATGCATCAGTACTTGATTACTTTGCACCAGACTGTCAGGGCCAGTTCAGCATCTCCTCATACTGAATCAGCCCAGACGCCCACCAGTCCTCCCAACTATTAATGCAGTAGATGAGAATTTATTGGCATCTCTTAATTTGTTGTGTTGCTTTTGAACTGGTCTCATATAACAATGTGCAGAGCGGTAAAATTGATGTTAATGAACATTCCACAAAAAATGAATCTATGGCTAATTGTTTTCAGCCCGTCTTTGTTTAATGATGAATCACTCGAGCAGCCCAGACAATGAAAAGACACTTTTTGCAAAATAAATGATAGTGCTTTCATGTGATGAAAGGTAACCATTGCAGACTATAAAATTAAAGACAAAAGGGTTATTCTTAACGTTATACTATAATGTTTTGGTTTAAAAGAGTTTGTTCCAGTATTGTTTATGATATATTGATTTGCCATTTGGAGATTTTGGTATGCACTAAAGCACTTGGCCTCAATACACACTTTTATCAAGTGCATTTGAAATTATATTGTTTTAAATATATATTTGCATACTTCATTCAAGAAATCTGAGTGTAAATATGCCCCAAATGACAAAATGTCTGACTTCTTGATCCCAGATGGCTCATGCTGGATGATGCCATTATTGATCTATTTTCAGTCACGTTGGTTGTATCTGCAGGTAAACAAAACTACTAATACCCTGATGCATGCTCAATAATCCAGGTAGGACTGAGGAAGTCTTTCGGATGAAAGACGAAACGTTTCTACAGTTTTTTTGCTTTGTTTTGTTTTGTTTTTTGAATGGCCAGAGGATCAGACTTAGCTTTATTAGAAAACTACTAATGGTTGGCCGCTGCTTACAAATTTTGCATTCATTTTTTTTTTTTATTTAAGGACTCATTAAATACAATTTTAGGATGACAAAAATGGGGTTTGTTTCTTACGCTATCATTAATACTATCATTATTTTGGACGGATCTTTGACACTGCATGAAGTATCTTTAATGTGCTCCAATAGCACATTTGATTTTAATTGGTACATTCATTTTTCTAAACTAAACCAAGGGGTTTCTGCACTTTGGCCAAACTAACCAGAGGAAGAAAATGACAAAAGCATAAAAAAGACATCACACAGGGTAATCAATTCAAGTTTCATGAGGAGAAAGTTTCTGCTTCTTTTCCCTTCAGCTATTTAAAGTTTTTAATGTTTTACCATATTTTTTGCCATATTGGTCGGACCTTTTTGCATAAATTTGACACCTGTGACCGGACGCGGGCTCACCTTGGCTGCCGCTGCTCCTCGTACTTTTTGCTCCTTGAGCCTTTTTTGTTACTTTCTGCTATTTTTTCACCGAGCCTTGTTGGACATTTCTACCTTTCTGGAACGCAGAGTGCGACAGGCGCAAGCCTGTGTACAGCACCTGTGCACAGCACCTGTGCGAGCGGACGCAGACATTTCTACCTTTCTTTGAACCTTTCTACCTTTCTTGAACGCAGAGTGCGACAGGCGTGAGCCTGTGTACAGCACCTGTGTGAACGGACGCGGGCATTTTACCTTTCTACCTTTCTGTGATTAAGTTTTAGAGCAACTGTCTTTTCTGACTGCGTTGTGGATCTGCAAACATAAGTTGCCGGTCAAAGCAGATGACCGCTTGTCCTGAGCCTGGTTCTGCTAGAGGTTTCTTCCTTCTAAAAGGGAGTTTTTCCTTTCCACTGATGCCATTGTGCTTGCTCAGGATGGGAGATCGTGGCGAAGCCAAGATTTGACTTGTTTGCTGGATTCATTAGATAGAAAACTTTACTAGTCTAACCGGAATTTTAATAGTAGGAGCTGCTAGCTCCCGCTAGCTTCAACACGAATTTAGCTTCGAGAACCACGTAGCTGCACTTATTGTTCGCTTACCTGCTGCCTCTCTCAACTTCCTGTGTCCTCTGGACTGTTCTGGACTCTCTCCTGTACTCCTTCAAGGTAATGCTCGTTCGAGTTACATCTCTCTGCTTCTTGTATATCTTTTTCGGAGCCGTGGGCCTGCTGCTAGCGGCTAGCTCTGTGCTAGCCCCCACCGGCTCGTGGATGTTGACGTATTCCGCTTCGCAGTTGTTTGAACTTAACAACTGCTCCATTCCTCTTTCTATTTCCACCATCAAACAACTGGGACTTCTGCGTAGACCTCGTTACATCCATAGAAGCTCTCGAAAGAAAACTGTTTATTCTCAAGCGAACTCGGATTCGATTAGTGCTGTCTGGGTTGAAAAACGTGTCGCACGCGTCGCACCTCGATGTCGTCATCAGAACGCTGCGTCTGTAGGCCCTTGTAGTCCACTGCGCACGAAGTGGCGAGGAAAACGTGGAGTGGACTTCAGTCTGCTTAAACCGGTTCAAAAAGCTCCTATTCCAACTGGTATTAAATTAGAACTTTTCAATGTGCAGTCACTATCCAACAAATCTTGTTTAATTCATGATCACATTCTGGAGAAGGACTTGGACCTCATGTGTCTTACAGAGACTTGGCATAAACCGGATGAGTTCAGTTCTCTGAACGAAGTGTGTCCCTCTGGATACAGTTATCTGCAGAGAGCTCGTAGCTCTGGCCGTGGTGGTGGTCTGGCGGTAATTTATCGCAGTAATTTAAAATTGTCTCATCTGTCTTCTCAGGACTTTTCTTCTTTTGAATGTCTGGCCTTCAGCTTCAAAGCCCCACTCCTGATGAATGTTATATTAATTTATAGACCTCCCAAACCGCATGTTTCATTTAACTCAGAGATGCATGACCTCCTCACTTTTTTCTGCACCTCCCCTGTGAAGACTATTTTTCTTGGCGACTTAAATATCCACGTGGACAATTCTTCTTCACCTCTGGCAACAGATTTTAAGTCTCTTCTGGACTCTCTTAATCTCACTCAACATGTTGACGCCCCTACGCACAGCAGGGGGCATACTCTGGATTTGGTGATTACAGACACTGTACTCATCAATAACTTATCTGTATATGACCTGGGTGTCTCAGACCACAGGGTCATCTCCCTGGAAGTGCCTTCATCTTCGCCTGCTTCAAACCCAAAACGACCCATCCAGTTCCGTGACCTTAAAAACATTTCCCCTGATGTTCTGTCTGCTGATCTTCACACCCTGACCGCTGTCAATCATCCTTCTGCAGATGATCAATCAATCAATCAATCACCTTTATTTAACCAGGTAGAGCCCGTTGAGACCATCCATCCATCCATCCATTTTCGTCCGCTTATCCGGGGTCGGGTCGCGGGGGTAGCAGCCTAAGTAGGGAGGCCCAGACTTCCCTCTCCCCAGCCACATGGAGCAGCTCCTCTGGGGGAATCCCAAGGCGTTCCCAGGCCAGCCGAGAAACATAGTCCCTCCAGCGCGTCCTGGGTCTTCCTCTGGGCCTCCTCCCGGTGGGACATGCCCGGAACACCTCCCAGGGAGGCGTCCAGGAGGCATCCTAACCAGATGCCCGAGCCACCTCAACTGGCTCCTCTCGATGTGGAGAAGCAGCGGCTCTACTCCGAGTCCCTCCCGGATGACTGAGCTTCTCACCCTATCTCTAAGGGAGAGTCCAGACACCCTGCGGAGAAAACTCATTTCAGCCGCTTGTATCCGAGATCTCGTTCTTTCGGTCACAACCCAAAGCTCATGACCATAGATGAGGGTGGGAACGTAGATCGATCGGTAAATTGAGAGCTTTGCCTTTCGACTCAGCTCTCTCTTCACCACGACAGACCGGTACAGAGCCCGCTTCACTGCGGATGCTGCACCTATCCGCCTATCGATCTCACGCTCCAGTTTTCCCTCATTCGTGAACAAGACCCCGAGATACTTAAACTCCTCCACTTGGGGCAGGACCTCATCCCCGACCCGGAGAGGGCATGCTACCCTTTTCCGGCTCAAGACCATGGCCTCGGATTTGGAGGAACTGATCCTCATCCCGGCCGCATCACACTCGGCTGCAAACCGCTCCAGCGAAAGCTGTAGATCACGATCTGATGAAGCCAATAGGACCACATCATCTGCAAAAAACAGAGAAGCGATTCTAAGGCCACCAAAACGGATCCTCTCAACACCTTGGCTGCGCCTAGAAATTCTGTCCATAAAAGTTATGAACAGAATCGGTGACAAAGGGCAACCTTGGCGGAGTCCAACTCTCACTGGAAACGAGCCTGACTTACTGCCGGCAATGCGGACCAAGCTCTGACACCGGTCGTACAGGGACCTAACAGCCCATATCAATGGGCCTGGTACCCCATACTCCCGGAGTACCCCCCACAGAACCCCCCGAGGGACGCGGTCGAATGCCTTTTCCAAGTCCACAAAGCACATGTAAACTGGTTGGGCAAACTCCCACGCGCCCTCCAGGACCCTGCTGAGGGTGTAGAGCTGGTCCAGTGTTCCACGACCAGCACGAAAACCACACTGCTCCTCCTGAATCCGAGGTTCGACTATCCGACGGACCCTCCTCTCCAGAACCCCTGAATAGACCTTACCAGGGAGGCTTAAGAGTGTGATCCCCCTATAGTTGGAACACACCCTACGGTCCCCCTTTTTGAATAGGGGAACCACCACCCCAGTCTGCCAATCCAAGGGAACTGCCCCCGATGTCCACGCAATATTGCAGAGTCGCGTAAGCCAACACAACCCCACAACATCCAGAGCCCTAAGGAACTCAGGGCGAATCTCATCCACCCCCGGAGCCCTGCCACCGCGGAGCTTTTTAACCACCTCGGTGACCTCAGCTCCAGAGATTGGAGAGCCCGACCCAAAGTCCCCAGGCTCCGCTTCCTCAGTGGAAGACGTGCCAGTAGGATTGAGGAGGTCTTCGAAGTATTCCGCCCACCGACTCACAACATCCCGAGTTGAGGTCAACAGCACGCCATCCCCACCATAAATGGTGTTGGTCGCGTACCGCTTTCCCCCCCTGAGACGCCGGATGGTGGACCAGAATCGCCTCGAAGCCGTACGGAAGTCATTCTCCATGGCCTCTCCGAACTCCTCCCACGCCCGAGTTTTTGCCTCAGCAACCACCCGAGCCGCATGCCGCTTGGACTGTCGGTACCTATCTGCTGCTTCCGGGGTCCCACAGGCCAAAAAGGCCCAATAGGACTCCTTCTTCAGCCTGACAGCATCCCTCACCGCCGGTGTCCACCACCGGGTTCGAGGGTTGCCACCACGACAGGCACCAACAACCTTGCGGCCACAACTCTGATAAGCTGCCTCGACAA
>JBBPBX010025899.1:0-11998 GCA_038048925.1 Garcialebias charrua
CCATCTCCTTTGTCTTCTTCTCATTGATGTGAAGGTTGTTTTTCTTGCACCAGCTCTCCAGGTGTTCCACCTCCTGCCTGTACCTGGACTCATCATTGTTTGTGATGCATCCCACCACCGCTGTATCATCTGCAAACTTCACATTGTGACAGCATAGATGGGTAGGTGTACATTCATATGTGAGCAGAGTGAACAGGAGAGGTCTCAACACACATCCCTGAGGGGAGCCAGTGCTGAGGGTTATGGTGGAGGAGGAAAAGTTGTGGATCCTCACTGACTGAGGTCCGTTTGTTAAGAAGTCTAATGCCCAGTTACAAATGGAGGGGCTTAGTCCTAGTGTGAGTAATTTGTCCACCAGGGTTTAGACGATCATGGTACTGAAGGCAGACATGAAGTTTACAAAGAGCATATGGGCGTAGGAGTCTTTCTTCTCCAGGTGGGTGAGAGCAGTGTGGACCAGAGGAGATGGTGTCTTCTGTTGATCGGTTCTTGCTGTATGCATACTGTTGAGGGTCCTCGTTGATGTTGATGGATGTTTTGATGTGGGTCATGACCAGTTTTTTGAAGCATTTAGAGACCATCAGTTTAAGGGCTACTGGCCGTTAATCATTCAGACCAGTCACTGTCGAGCTTTTTGGGACTGGGATGATGGTAATAATAATAATAATAATAATAATAATAATAAAATAAATCATTTTATTTAAAAGCGCCTTTCAGGACACCCAAGGACACTTAATGGTGGCAGTCTTCAGGCAGATAGGAACTGTTGCCAGGGTGAGTGAGGTGTTAAAGATGTCGGCCAGCACCTCACTGATTGGCAAAGTCTTTCATCATCTTCCTGGGTATGTTGTCTGGGTCAGTTCCTTTTTGTGAGGATTAATCCTCCTGAAAGTACTCCTCATTTCGGCTGAGGTCACGCTGAGAAGCTCTTCTTCCGGTGGTGAGGTGAGTCTCGTGCTGGGTGGTCTGTTCGGGTATTTTAAGTGTGTGTAGAACTTGTTGAGGGCATCAGGCATGATGGATGGATGGATGGATGGATGGATGGATGGATGGATGAATGGATGGATGGATGGAAGGATGGATGGATGGATGATTTAATAACTATATTTTCATAAATAATAATTAAAAAAATATATGCCCAACTGAAGAGTAGCTTATAGAGAAATTGGCAAAAAAATAAGAAAAAAAGTACATTGAAAATGTTTTTATAAAATAAAAATGTAGATTTTAAAATTCATTCTTTGTTTGTATGTTATGTTGTATGATCCAATCCTCAGTCAGAGATGAACGTCACATCAAATAAATAAAACCTGTCATCCCACCAACTTCATGTTCCGACTTCAGAATTAGCAGGTTCACAGATTTTCACCAGTGAAAAGAAAAGTACTTAACAAGAGCAAAATCTTTTTATTTGACCCTGGGTGGTACCAGCCCTAATGGATCTGCTTTTATCCAGGACAAGCTGAACAATATGCAGTTATGGAATAGACATCATGCATTATAGGAGGTTTGCTGAGGCTCAACGTGCAGCCGTTCATTGTGTAATGACTTCTGCATGATGAAACTAACATGATGTTGGCTGTCTGTTTCAGGCCTTCAATGTGCCTACTGTTTCTGATGGAAACTATAAATGCAGCTCTTCTCTTCCTCACTACAACCCCCTGAGGAATTATGTTTTAGATGTGAATTACAACTTTATACTGGATTTGTTGGAGCATAAAAAAGTCTCACACAGCTGTACATGGCCCACTGGGCCCCATTTAGACTGTGTCCCTTGTTCTTCAGTTTGAAGATGGGCTGTGAGATAAGTAATTTAAAAATCTGTCAGAATCTTAAAACAAGTCTTTGATTTCCAGCATTATTCTATGACAACATTTTTAAACAGTGCCTTTTGTGGTAGATTTATTTATGTATTTATCTGTCATCCACAAAGTTTATGATCAAGAAAACAAAATATTATTTGAGAACTCTAGTCATGGTTAATACATAAAATCTCATTTGCTTGGTGTATCTAAAGTTTGTTGGTGAACCTCTCCAGCCTGTGTACTGCAGGCTTTTATGGTCTGATGTCAGAACCTACTGACATTCTTTGTTGTCATTGCAAAGATTCATGTTTATGTCAAGTCATGCTGTGTTCTCTCTCTGCCCTGCTAACTTCTCCCTTCTCATCACTCAGCTCCCCTGTGTCACTCCCAGTCTACACCTGCATGCTGCGCTTCTTGCGCACTCCTCAGTCTCTGCTTCCCTGCAAAGATTATCTGATCGCCTTGTGCCAGAAGAAATCCAGCCTTCTGTTTCTGATCTCTTGTTGTTGACACCCTTCATAACCACGGATTCCTCACCTCTACCTTGCCCATGACAGATAACTTCTGCCCAGTGGATATCTGGACCTCACCTCTCACTCTGCCTACAGACCACTGATACTTCCTAAAACCTCAGATAAGCCTTGCCCTTTCTGCCTGAATGACCCACGCCTGTATCTTGACCGCAATCTCAGACCTGGGACTCAAAGTTAGGAGTTAGAACCATCCTCCACAAACTGAAGAGGAGCTGTTGTTGGACTTTCCAGGTCACACTCACATGTCATGTGATCTGGCTAAACCTCTGTTCATCTGAACCGTCCCTCCCTCTGACTTCATCGCAGCTGTTGCATCACCACCTGTGATCAAACGCTGCAGGTTATCATAACTCAGTCACTAACATGTTCTCTCCACCTGCAGAGTTTCACCTGATGTCTACCCTTGGGGTTCCCTTTCCTGACAAATATTTAATAAACCGTTTCATTCGTTGTTGCTGTTGTTGTATTTCCAGGACCCCATGGTGAATCATGACAGTCATGGCCATACCAGGAAATGACAAACTAGTGTTAATCCTGTTAATGAGGCTGGATTAATATCTGCTTGATGATTTAACTTTCAGGATGTCCACTTCAGTTTTTGTCCATCTTGGAGTGTACACAGCTGAAACAATTTTATTTTTTATTATAGACCTAAACAAACCTCTTTTGATCATAAAAAGTAAATGTGCTTTTTGATTATCTCCAACATTTTTTGGAGTTATTTAGTTATCCATCTATTATTTTTTACCCGCTTCTTCCAATTTGGGTCATGGGAGTTGCTGGTGCCCATGTCCAGCAATCACAAGCTGTTTTTGCACTGCACAGCCCTCCTTGGCCCAGCCCGGCCCAGGCTGGCCCTTAGTCCAGCCTGGGCCGCCCTCGTTCATTTCGCATTGTGCGGAGGGCCACTTTGAAGTGGGTGGAGAGTTCTCTTGAAGTGGGTGGAGAGTTCTCTTGAAGTGGGTGGGAAGTTCTTTTTCTATTTGTTAGCTGACTATATATGTTAGTGTTACTGAGTTTAATTTCTGTTAATAACTGATTACAAATCAGCGTATTTTACATGTGCGTAGCCAGGATATTCTAAGGGGCGATTCCTTAAAAGCAAAACTGGAACTAAATATTGCAACATACCCGATGGTCCAGTGGTTAGAGCGTTAGGTTTCCGTTCCAAGCCTTTTCTCAACTCGGGTTCGAATATCACTCGGGACAACTTATTTTACGTTTGTCTTTTATTGGAGAAAAAAAAAGAAGAAGTTTGTGTTATGCGTGTGGTTAACACAAACTCCTTTTTTTTCTCCAATAAAAGACAAACGTAAAATAAGTTGTCCTGAGTGAGATTCGAACCTGTGTCAAGAAAAGGCTTGGAACAGAAACCCAACGCTCTAACCACTAGACCATCGGGTATGTTACAATATTTAGTTCCAGTTTTGCTTTTAAGAAATCGCCCCATAGAAAATCCTGGTTACGCACATGTAAAATACGCTGATTTGTAATCAGTTATTAACAGAAATTAAACTCAGTAACACTAACCTATATAGTCAGCTAACAATTTTTTTAGGGGTTTCTGTAGTTAAATTTTAATGAAATTCAGCTCGCGCTGAGGTTGTTGTTAGAACGAGTTGATGGCTCAACATGCAGCAGTCCGGCCCCTGCTGCAAACAACGAATCAAATTATGAGCAGTACATGACATCAAACTGGGCCCGGGAGCTCGGCCCGATCAGAACCACCTCTGGGCGGGTTCCAAAACGAGGGCTGACGCCGGGCGGAAAAGGCAAATGCGAACATGACGAACCCGGGTTAGAAGGCGGGGCGGGCCGTTGAGGGCTGTGCAGTGCGAAAATGGCTACAGTGTGAGAGGCAAAGTTCACCCTGGACAAGTCCCCAGTCCATCACGGGGCCACATAGATACAAACAATCATTCACTCTCTCACGACTACCTAGTGACAATTTAGAGTTACTAATTAGCCTAACATACATGGTTTTGGTCTGTGAGAGGAAACCGGACTACCCAGAAAAAAAACCATGCATGCACTGAGAGAACATGCAAACTCCACCCAGAAAACCCTCCAGACTGGGATTTGAACTGGCAACCTTCTTGCTGAGAGGCAGCAGCTCTACCAGTTGTGCCACCATGCTGCCCATGTTATTTAGTTAATACCATGAAATATCTTCTAAATATAATTCTGTGTGTGTATGTATACATTGAGCATCTAATGCGTGTGTGCGCACACACATTCATTTAACACATGGATTGGTAGCACACGTTAGAGAAGGAAGGCCTGTGATCTGAAGGTTGCCAGTTCAACTACCCATACTAACATCAAAATGTGTGTGGGAATGGTGAGACTCCCACACCTGCCTCCACCTTCATTTCATTTCCCCACTCTGGACCCTTGATCATGACCCTTAATTCCCAGCATCTGCTCCCCTGGGTACCCTAGATGGCAGGTCTCTGTTCCACACAGAGGGCTGTGGTAGCTCAATGGTTGTGTCAGGAAGGGAATCCGGCGTAAATATTATTGCCAAGTCTTTGTGTGAGTTAGTTTGCTGTGGAGACCCATGAAGATGAGAGCACATGAAAGAAGAAGAACAATAAAGACACATCTCCCCCTACTCTTCCACTTGGGTGGTTCCGATTCACTTCTAGCTCAGTTCATCTACCAGATCAAAAAGGCGTTCAATACAAGATCAACTGGACTTTATTTGTAACAGAAAACGTTTCGACTCCCATCCAGGAGGCTTTCTAAAGCCTCCTGGATGGGAGTCAAAACGTTTTCTGTTACAAATAAAGTCCAGTTGATCTTGTATTGAACACCTTTTTGATTTATCATGTCATGGACGACTGAGAATCTTCACCAGCATATGTCCTCTACCAGAGGACTGGGCGTTTGAGGGTTCTATTCCTAGGACTGCCCTTTTCTGGACAAAGAGCTCTGTTCTTCTTGGGATCTGTTGGAGCCACTCTTCTAGTCACAACACCGATTGCTCCAATGACCACTGGGACTACTGACACTATGACTCTCCTACATCTATTACCTCTTTCAACTATTGGTATTTCTCAAGCTGCTCCTTCTTGATGATGTTACAGTAACTTGGGTTTGCTACATCAATCACCATTATTTTCTTATCTTGCTTGTTGAGCACCTTAGTGTCTGATTGGTTAGCCATCACCAGAGGAAAATGTTCACCCTCACAGATAGCCAAGCTGCTGTTAGAGGTCTCCAAGGGTCACAGTTTATATCATTGCTGGTTTGGGAGTATGCTGAAGCAGTCAGTCAACTGGGGAGATACAACAGTGTTACTATTAAATGGGTATATCAGAACATATTAGTATTAATGGTAATGAAAGAGCTGACTACCTTGCAAAAGCTGGAAGTCAAGCCCACTTACTTTTGGAATGACCATCACAAATACGTGATCGCAATCCCAAAGTTGTTGGTGATCAAGTTGGCCTACATGTCATAATCTGCTGTTTAATGTTTGAACCCACGTGCAGAAAAACAGACTGGCTCACAAATGTAAAATGAACAATGATTAATTTAACAAAACAAAAACCAGAAGCCTGACACTACAAACCTGACCCAGTTCCACCAGTTCTATCAATAAGAATTAAGCTAAAGGTGAGCAAACTACTGTCCGAAGCTTGGTGATGGATCCCCAAAATGCTTGAGCTAAGTCTTACATTGAAAGGCACTACTACCAAATACTAACAACTAGGGATGGGGCCGATTCGATCCAGTATTGGTATCGGCCTCCGATACCAGCATAATTTATGTTTCGGATTTTTCCGATCCAACCTTCAGAAATTTCCTATCCATGATCCATGTCTGTGTCTGCTGAAACTTCTCATGTAATTCCCTGCCAGCTGCTCTGCACGTTGGCTTCAAACTATGGAATGGATTTCCTGAACTGAGGCGTGTCTCATGAACCCAGAGTAATAAGAACCACCTCACATTCAGGAAATCCATTTCATAGTCTGCAGCCAGCTAAAATGTGCAGTAGTGCTGTGGCTAACACCAACTTTTCATTGAAACATGCCCACTGTGTGGAAGTATTTTACACTAAACACCGCAAGACGGTAACGTGCAATGTTTGCAGAGCCATAGTGCCACATTAAATTGTGGAAAAGTTAGTTTGATGTTAGACAGTCAAGCTCCGTGGCTTCAGCGGGACACTCCTCTCGCTCAATCCATAGAAGGCATCCCGACCCCGGCCAACTGCGCCTAATCTGACCTGCTCAGTCTGCCCGTCTCGGAGGAGGGGCAGACTGAGCACGGCTGATCGAAATCAGACTGCCTGCTTCGGACTGAACAAGATTAGTGCCCTGCTGAAGCCCCAGAGCTCGAATGTTTACCAAGAAGTTGCTAAACTTCATCGTAATTAATGACCAGCCACTATCCGCTGTAGAAAATGAAGGATTTTGCAGCTTGATACTTGCAGCCAAGATCTATTTACTCTCCAGGAGATATTTATCATTACAACTGTAGACAATCATAAGACAGCATTGAAAATTGCAAGAAAAGTACATTTAAATAAACAACACAAAACAGCTACATTATAAAGCAATGTAAAATACTAAAAACAGGAAAATGTTTGTGTTGGTTTATGCCATGAACTTAGCAGACATGTAAAGCCATTTAAAAAATGTTTTAATTAATAGAAACAAAATAAAAACAGCAAAAAGAAAAAAAACATTGAATGAAAAGAGTGCAGAAAGAAAAAACAAATTATTATATCTGCCCCTTATTTAAAATATATATATATATATATATAAAAGAAGTCAATAAAATTAATCACCTTATTATCCACTTTAAAGCTAGCAATAAAAATAAAAATAAACGTGTTTTGTGTTAGCAGTATTTAGTTCTACCTTTATCCAACATTAAAGGAGACCACATATAGGTATTTAAAATTTTTATGTTATGTCTGTGTGCTATCTTGACAATATTAATTCATTTTAATACACAAAATAATTCTTAGATAATTAATTATACCCTTTTTAATTCTGCCATTTTTAACTTTCGTTTTGAACGACCGGTTTCTTGAAGTCCACGCCCTTCAACGATCTGTTAACGCCCTCTGTAACAGCCAGTATCTGTAATGTGTTGTTGTTTTAAAATTAGCTCTTTTTTTATTACTCATTTGACTTACTGTTAGTGCTAGCTTAAGATAACTTACCGAAACCCGTCTGAGCGCGCCGCAATTAGCTGCTCCTTTTAGCATGAGACCACCCGAATCCGAAGCTAATGTTAGCTTGTTCCTCTTCCGGTGTTCGCCAGCTTCGCTCGTTGCACGCGGAGATTTTGGGAGTTATCGCTGTTCCAGTCAAGACAACAAAGTTCACCAAGTGTCTCCCGTAAATTAATCAGTAAGGAGAAGGTCCTCGCTGCTGCGAGGCTGCTGCGAGGGCAGCAGCGAGGCTGTACAATTGAAGCTCCGCTCCATCCGCCAGAAGAGGGTCCCGTTGCCGCTGGTCCCTACGCCGGGGGTCCGCTCGTTTAATTTTTGACGGCTGCGCGTTGGGAGCGATCGCAAATACACTAAAAATTGAACTAAAATATAAAAATAACAATTATACTTTATTTATAAAGCCATTTAAAAAAACCACAGCTGCAACAAAGTGCTGTACACATGAAATTAAGAACATATAAACAAAAGATGAGATGAAATCATGAAAAACAACAGTCATGTGTTTAATACAGAAGTGGGTTGAGCCTAACCAGGGGTTGCTAGGTGAGGGGCTGGACTCAGGTTTGAGGTGATTGGCTACGGCCTGTGACGTCAATAACTGCAGGAAGTGTGAATCCTGGTGTATTTATCAAAAATAAATAAATCTACTTAGAGTAAATAAACCACTGGGTGCATTTTTTTGGCACAAGGACTGTTTTTTTATGAAGTAAATACCAAAAGTTGAGTAAAAAAAACATTAAAAAGTGAATTTAGCATCTGTGGTCCCCTTTAATAAAACTTATCTCAAGTTGCCTTTTTGGACATGCATGCATGTATTTGTGCCAATTGTACTTGAGAGGAGATTATTATAGCCTCATATACAAAGTAAAATCAATAACGATGATGATATCGGAAAGGTATCCATATCGGCTGATATCAGATTTGGGAATCGGGATTGGATCGGAAGTTTTAAAAAAAAGTGGATGGGTGCATCCCTACTACACTAAAAACATTATTATTGACTGAAGAACATAATTTAAAAAGTCTCTAACATGATCTCTCATTACTTGTGTAGTTAGGAAATGAAAATGATGTTGGGAATCTATCTACACTTACATAAAGCAAAGGAGGTATCATTTGATCTTACGTTGAACAGTAAATAAATCTTCCCCCATCCCGTGTGTTGATTGGCTCCATCTTAAATACAAACTCAAATTGAGAATCTCACTTTTAATGCAAAAAGCTCTCAAAACCTAAGTCCCATCTTACATTAATCTTATTGTTCCATATTTTCTTAACAGAGCAATTTACTTCCAGACTGCAGGTTTACTCGTGGTTTCTAGAGTTTCTAAAAGTAGAATGGGAGACAGAGCTTTCAGTTATCAGGCTCCTCTCTTTTGAACTCAACATCCAGTTTCTGTCTGTGAGGCTGACTCTTGTCTTCTTTTAGGACGTTCCTTTTTGATATATCCTAAAGTTTGGTGTGGGTTTCCTAATAATAATAATAATAATCATTTTATTTAAAAGCGCCTTTCAGGACACCCAAGGTATCCCTTAGTTATGCTACTGTAGGCTAGAGCTGCTGGAAACCATGTTGACCACATTTCCTCACTTTGCTGTGTTTACTCACTCTGTGCTCCTTGTTTTTAATTTGAAAATATTTCATCATTTGCCCATTGGTCTATTTGTGTCTTCCCATAGAAACCTGGAGCTCCATTTATGTTTGTCTTCTTTCTGCCATCTCAAACTACAGCCGGCTGAGGCAGATAGATGCTGATCAGAGTCTGGTTCTGCTGGTTTCTTTTCAATGACACCAATGAGTTGCTCGGGACGGGATTGCAACAAAGAGAAGATTTGATTTAATCAGCTGGTTTCCTATAACCGGGTTTAATGGACTGTAAATTGATTTAATAATTTAAGCTTTTTTTATTATCATTTTGTATAGTACTCTTAAATGACTTTTGTTGTCATAAGGCCTATGTAAATAAGTTGAATTGAAATGAAAAGTTTATTAACAAATTGATTCCCTTTTTATTTTCCTGTGTGCAATAATGTTAATATATGTTATGAAAAACATTTTAGACATGAATTTGTTCTACTTTTAATCTTCCATACATGTTGTTTGCTGCCTTACACATTTCTGCCCCGCAGGGAGCATGTTAACACACAAGGGGAGGGTTTCTGCATGTCTCTTGTGTTTTTCACTGCATGAATTTTTCAGCAGATGCACAAACAGACACATACAGTTTGATGCTACTCATGTTCATCTTTAAAACATTTTTTTCTGCTTACCTGAAGCAAGTCCACAGTGTTTGCATGGCACGACACAACTGTTTGCACAATTTGCATTTAGTAGGATGCAAATCGTACACGTTTAAACACAGATGAAGCTTTCTACGTTTGTGTGGACTCAGGAAATGTCCTTCTGTGCCAACATGTTCAGACCACCAGAAACAGACTCTCTGAGGACCATTTCACCTGGTACAGAGCAAAACCAAGCAGGACTTCTGAAGAGCTCTATAAAAATAATCCTGCATTGAACACTGTTTCACATTTGAAAAGCTTTTCTTGCTTACCTGGAGCTAACCTTTAAAACTTAAGGCAGACTAAAGACAGATACAGCTAATAAAACAAAGACAGATTTTTGTATCAATGCAAACAATACGTTTTATTATTATTTAAACTAACTATTTACTTTACTCATTTTTATTAATTTCAGCATCCCTGCTTTAAGCCTATTACTGACTGAATAATTGGGTTTACAGTAGTACCCCGTTTATCACAAGTGTTAGGTTCCGGACCCTCCCCCTGCGATAAGCGAAAAACCACGAAGTAGGGAAGGTGTTCTATTTATTTTTGTATTTATATATATTTTAAGATTTTAGAAACCTTTCCCACACACTTGCCATGTTCTAAGCTCTTAAACATATGTAATTTTAACAACATATGCATATGTTTTGTACATATGCATATGTAGCTACTAAATTTTACTTACCGGGCTCTGCAGAACAGAAGCGACTCTGTTCGTTTTTGGTCCGACTCTGTTCCGTTTCTGCAGACGTACCCTGCAGCAGCCTACAATCAATGTTCTAAACTCTTGAACCTACTAATGTTAACAACATATGTACGTAGCTACTACATTTTACTTACCAACGTGTCCACACTCGGAAGTCCTCACTGGCCGGCTGAAAGATATAGAAAAAGTCCCATTAATCTTCAGAATGGATCACTGGATCATTGGCCGCGTGCGTCCGCTGACGGCTCGACTTGAATCAGGTGTTTACTTATGTAGGCAAACGTAGATGATTAACAACCCATTAAAATACACCAGAATGAGGGAAATGGGATCTACCTTGTCAACATTTTCTAAGGGTGGACCCCCAGACCCCGATCCGTGTGCCCCCCGCCCACCCCCGCACTTTAAAAATACTTCTGATGTCAGTAGTCACCGCATTGTTCAAGCCAAGAGCCATTGTCAGAAACTGGGGACTAAGCACCCCTAAAGATCTGATTCTAGAATCGCCCCTGGATAAGAGTATGCTAAATATACATTGTGATCCATCAAGAATGTATGATGATAACACAAGTGATAGAAGCTTGTGATCAGGAGTTTCAATAGTTAAAAGAATAATGCAGTTAGCAATACATTAAATGTGAAACTAATAAAAGGTGCAAGTGGAAAAGTCAAAAGGATTATGGTGTTTTCAGCACGCAGTTACTGTTTGATTAATTATTTTCCAGTGAACTGATGATAGAGACCAAAATAAATCTGCAACATGTCTGTACAATCACAGAAAGTACGTCTTAAACAGGTTATAGGGATATTTTAATTTTTGCGTGATATATTTTCAGCCTTATTGCAGATTTTGTCCCAGTTTATAGTTTAATAATAACTCCTACTAGTGGGAGCATAAGGACAAATCAAGGTTCTGGCACAATCCGAAGGCGGGGGGTGCACTATTACAGTAAAACCACATTTAGACTTTTTATTAATCATCACATTTAAAGGAAGCTGTAAATTCTTTAGGAACATTATTATTATTACTGTATTTTACCTTTTCAAGTCATATAACAGATGAAAGTTTGTTCTTGACAACAGGAAAATGTTTGTCCTTCCCTCCTTAGACCTTCTGCAGGATGTCTGAATAAAATGAATAAAAAGGTGGTTACATTTTACATTAAAATATGACAAACCAGTTTTACCTGACAAAAAACAATCAAACCTTTCACTTTAGGTTCATGGTCAGAGCTTCCAGAATGAAGGAAAAATTGCTGCAGCATCAGTGTTTCCTTAGGGTGGCCCGCCATATTTACAATGTTTACATCAGGGGTGCCCAAACTGTTTCCCTGATAGGACCACATTTAAAATCTATCAGAGGGCTGCGGGCCAAATGCAATAATACATGAAATGCAAATACTTTAAAGTTTAACATCACAGAACAGGCTGCACTGTTGGTGGTGCTGTGTGTGTGTGTGTGTGTGTGTGTGTG
>JBBPBX010025899.1:12090-33908 GCA_038048925.1 Garcialebias charrua
GAAAGCTCCTCGGATGAGAAGCGAAATGTCTTCTGTTACAAATAAAGTCCAGTTGTTTCTGTATTGAACTTTTTTTGACTCCTCCAGAGAATTTTGTTTAAAGTAGATGCCATTTCCTACATTCTGGTGTATTTTACACAGGTTTCTCATAGATTAACATGAAAGAAAAGATGTAATTCTGTTATTATTGAAATCTCTCCGACTGCATTGCATTTGTAATGCACCATGGCTGCAGCTCTGCAGGTAAGAGGTGTTCATTTCAGGACAAATCAAGATTGCTGACTGGTCAGTTGCTGTCATGTCTACTGGATTGATTGACAGGTGGCGGGACTTGTGCAAAATAAAATCATAAATTTTACTGGCCCATTTGAGACTGTCGTCATTTATTCCATATTTATTCAATATTTTGGTGAATGTAAGGTTTGAGAACTGTTTCCTTACACAATCCTAATGATTTCTTTATTTTCATGGGGTGCTAAGTTTAAATTTAAATAGGCTCCAATCGCCACTGAAACCAGTTCATATTTATGCTGGTGAAGATTCTCAGTCGTCCAGGACATGATAAAATCAAAAAAGTATTGAACGCCTTTTTTGATTTTATCATGTCCTGGACGACTGAGAATCTTCACCAGCAATCTGTGTAGTTAAATTGTGGTAGTCAGGCTGACTAACAATAAAGTTAATTGGTGGAGTCAATGAGTGTAAGCACATTGATTATGCACGTTGATTCTTCAAAGGAAATTTTAATACAGCAATGAGGACAGCTTGGCGGGCCAACTTTGGCCCGCGGGCCCCACTTTGGACACCCCTGGTTTCCATAGTAGAGAGGGCAACACAGTGGGAGAACTATCCCAATGGAGTGACTTTCTCCAGTAAACTCAGTTTTCTGCAGCTTTAGTTCTTGGAATCAGACTACATGTATATTAACACTAAGACAATAAATTGTTTGCCCATGATTATTGTACATGTATGTCTCCATTTAACTTTTTTTTTTTTACTCACAATGGTATCTATGATGATCGACTTTGTTGTCGTCTCATCTGATCTGCGGCCAAATGTCTTGGACACTCGGGTGAAGAGAGGGGCGGAGCTGTCAACTGACCACTACCTGGTGGTGAGTTGGCTCTAAGGGTGAGGGAGGGTGCTGGTCAGACCTGGCAGGCCTAAATGTATTGTGAGGGTCTGCTGGGAACGTCTGGCAGAGTCTCCCGTGAGACAGAGATTTAACTCCCACCTCCGGGAGAGCTTCGAACACGTTCCCAGGGAGGTGGGGGACATTGACTCAGAGTGAGCCATGTTCCGCGCCTCTATTGTTGAGGCAGATTATCGGAGCTGTGGCCGCAAAGTTGTTGGTGCCTGTCGTGGTGGCAACCCTCGAACCCTGTGGTGGACACCGGCCTTCAGGGATGCTGTCAGGCTGAAGGAGTACTATCAGGCCTTTTGGGCCTGTGGGACCCCAGAAGCAGCTGATGGGTACTGGTAGTCTAAGCGGCATGCAGCTCGGGTGGTCACTAAGGCAAAAACTCGGGTGTGGGAGGAGTTCGGAGAGGCTATGGAGAATGACTTCCGTATGGCTTCGAGGCAATTCTGGTCCACTATCCGGCGTCTCTAGGGGAAAGTGGTACGACACCAACACTTTTTATAGTGGGGGTGGTGTGTTACTGACCTCAACTCGGGATGTTGTGGGTCGGTGGGCAGAGTATTTCAAATACCTCCTCAATCCCACTGGCACGTCTTCCACTGAGGAAGTGGAACCTGGGGACTTTGGGTCTGGCTCTCCAATCTCTGTTGCTGAGGTCACAAAGGTGGTTAAAAAGCTCCTCAGTGGCAGGGCCCCAGGGGTGGACGAGATTCGCCCGGAATTCCTTAAGGTTCTGGATGTTGTGGGATTGTGTTGGCTTACATGACTCTGCAATATTGCATGGACATTGGGGGCAGTTCCCCTAGATTGGCAGACTGGGGTGGTGGTCCCCCTATTCAAAAAGGGGGGCCGTAGAGTGTGTTCCAACTACAGGGGGATCACACTCTTAAGCCTCCCTGGTAAGGTCTATTCAGGGGTTCTGGAGAGGAGGGTCCGTGGGATAGTTGAACCTCGGATTCAGGAGGAGCAGTGTGGTTTTCGTCCTGGTCGTGGAACACTGGACCAGCTCTACACCCTCAACAGGGTCCTGGAGGGTGTGGGGGAGTTTGCCCAACCAGTCTACATTTGCTTTGTGGACTTGGAGAAGGTGTTCAACCGCGTCCCTCTGGAAGCCTTATGGTGGGTTCTCCGTGAGTATGGGGTACCAGGCTCTTTGATACTGGCTGTTAGTTCCCTGTACGACCGGTGTCAGAGCTTGCCGGTAGTAAGTCAGGCTTGTTCCCAGTAAGAGTTGGACTCTGCCAAGGTTGCCCTTTGTCACAGATTCTGTTCATAACTTTTATGGACAGAATTTATAGGCGCAGCCAAGGTGTTGAGGGGATCCTCATCCCGGCCGTATCACACTCGGCTGCAAACCGCTCCAGTGAAAGCTGTAGATCACGACCTGATGAAGCCAAACATCAATGAGAGTAAATTAATGGAATTTTTTTAAATAATGATTGTACGAAAAAAATAATTAAAAGCATTAAAAAAAAAACATTAAAACACAGAACAAAAATTACTAAATCAACTCACACTGTGTGAAATGCCAGAGAAAACATATGTGTTTTTAGTAGAGATTTAAAAACAGGAAATGAAGTAGCCTGTCTAATGTTGGGGGGGCAGATTGTTCCAAAGTTAGGTCCCACGTCTGAAAAAGCGTGATTTATCTGAGCTTCAATCATGTTTTAGGAACAGCCAAAAGCCGCTGATCGGATGATCTCAGGGCCCGAGAGGGAACATATGGCTGAAGTATCTCAGAGAGATATGAGGGTGCAAGGCCATTTACGCACAGAAAGGTTAGCAGGAGAATTTTTAAATATATTCTGGTATGCACATAGAGCCAGTGAAGGGAGGATAAAACTGGTCAAATGTATGAGTTCATGTTGAGAGGTGAGCAGAAACATTTTGAACAACTTGGAAACGGAAAATGGAGACCTGACTGACCCCAACATAAAGAACGTTACAGTAGTCTGATCGGGTAGTGATAAAGGCATGGAGTATTTTTTCAAGGTCAGATCTGGTCAATACTGTTAGCTATCTGCCTTAACTGGAAGAAGCTTTTATGTAGAACGTTGATTTGTTTATCAAACTTAGTGTTTAAAACCATCCCAAGATTCATTACAGACTGCAGATAAGGCTGAAGAGAGTCCAGGTTTACAGGATCAGAGTCAGTGGTTGAGCCAGGGCTAAACACAATGAATTTAGTCTTCTGATCATTAACAGCCATCCATGCCTTGTTGTCATGCATATATTTTAACAGAGGGTGAATGGAACAAGAACTAGTTTTTTTTAAGGGCGGATACATTTTTTCATTCAACATTTATTTATACAGCCTAGTTTCATTGAGAGAGACATTTGCTTCAGAGTTAATATATATTTAAAGCATACTAGCTCCATTTTTATGTACTTATGCACCTTTAGCTACCATTCTGCTTGTTTTATCTTTTAGCTATTATTCTGCTGCTTAAAGCATTGAAGAAATTTCTGGCTACTTTGTTTAAATAATGTATTTAACTCTGCTGAAAGTGTCTAGCAGAGACAGGATCAGGTGTAAATGTGTCTTGTCTTCTTTTTCTGTTGGTAGCTGTGCTAGGCTTAAATATAAGCTGCCTGTTAAAAGTTGAAGGTCTGAACACAACTAGCACTGATAGCTGCTAACCATGGCTACAGGTTACCATGGTTACAGGTTAATATGGTAACCCAGAGCCAGAGCCGTATATATAGAGAGTTCTGACACTCTTTGAAGTCGCCAACTGGCAGTCAATCGTTCCAAAGTCGCAACTCTCACTTTATATGGCTCTGCCCAGAGCCATATAAAGTGAGAGTTGCGACACTCCCATAGAGTTCCATTGTAAGAATGGAATGCGGAAGTCACGTGGGTCATGGAGGGGGCGATTTGTTCCATGGCTCTGGTTACAGTCTGAAGCTGCCTGCAGTAGCGCTCCGTCGCCGCCAGAGGGCGCAGCTCCACAAGGTTTCCATAGCCGTTGTTTGGAACGATTGACCGCCTGTCGGCGAGATCAAAGCGTGTCGGAACTCTCTATATATATGGCTCTGTGGTAACCTGTACATGTTACCATGGTTAGAGGTTACCATGGTAAAACAGCGTCCTTTCAGGGTTATCTTTTAAGAAGTTTTATTACTGTGATCATATTTTGGCTTATGAACGTTACTCTCTGAGTGTTATGTCTGAAAAGTACTTTCTTGTCTCTAAAAGTACTTGCACGTCAAAAACCTCATGAATGGTATTAATACAGGTAAACAGATTCCACAGAATCAAAGCAAAAACTGTCATTTATGTTTCACATTTAATCATTCATTTAGTTACATTTATTTAAAAATGTTGTAAACCACTGAAAACCAAAGATTAAGTTATGGTTTCTCTTATAAAAAGAAGCTTTGAAAAAGCCCTGAAGAAAACACGGCAGTGAGCAAAGCTGCACACTTTGTAAAATTCAAGAAATAAATATGCTAAAGCAGTTATTCAGAGCAAAAGTCTTTGTCCAACATGCCGCCAACTCAAGGCCAAAAACCGAGCAGAAACATTGTGATAAGTCTATTTTAAAACTTGATTAAATATTTCACATCTGATGGACAAATTTCAGTTGGAAAACAGCTTAAAACTGTTGCCTGCTATATGACTTCCTCTCATTCATAAAATAATATTGAGAAATAAAACACATGGACATCTTGTGAATGTTCTGAGAGGCCTCAAAAATGTTTCAAAAGGCACCAAACACTAAAATCAGCTCTGAAGAAAGAGAATTATAAAGTATTTTGAAGAATGGACACTGCTTTGAAGAGCTAATTCTTCTCTGGCTTAATTTTCTTCCTTTTGGTGAAATATTCCCATTTCATTTTATTTCTTGTTGCATCATGGATCCTCTTTTGTTTGGAACTGGTTCTTTAAACCCTAAATGATCAAACAATCATTTATTTTGTGGGTAATTACAATGATGACAATTTTTGGGAAATGCCATTGTTTAGCATAAAAAAACTGGTGTCTGGACTTTAAGTTGATTTTTTAAATATTTCTAATATAATTCTACTGTCAACTCAATCTGTTTTTTGCACAGAAGTAAACTAGAGTATTTAATCATAATTTATTCCTAAATAACCAGAAGTGTTAACAGTTGGTTTGGAGTGTGATTTCTGTCGTTTTAAGCCCGAGATACACTCATGCGTCCTCAGGTACGCCACTCTACGCGCGCATTTTGTGCGCATGTGTTTTGCTGATATGCTTCAGCATATGTCAGAAACTATACGCTCGCGTTCTCCTTGTTGTAATATGAGCAGCTGCACACGGAGGGGACTCAACTGAGCTCGCTGATTGGTTACTTGCTGACACGCCTACTGAAATGATTGACAGACAGCTCAGCTCATGTAGCTCCTTGAAGACCGCGGCGGTGTTCATGCGGTGTTTCTACTATATATGTTGTAAAAAGTTCTCTCAGAAATAAAAATAATAACAGGGAGTGCTTTTCCTGCAGCACACAGCCCACCAGGGATATTTAAAACATCGCCGCACCCAGGTAGGACCTGAATTCATTCATTTCAATCATCGAGTGAACGGAGGAAGAAGCGGTTACTTGACTTTAGGCAAAAAAACAAAAGAAAAGGCCCGATCAGCGATAAAGAAGGGGAATTTATTTAATTTGTGTAACATACAAAACAGTCCGGCGCCGGGGAAGTTTATGTTCAGACACCGCGCATCGCGTATGCGTAGTAAAAAAAAAACTTTTGCGCGTACGTGCCCTGAGGGGCTACGCGGGGCTACGCTTTTAGTAGTACCCCCATGGCAGATAGTACCCCCATGCTAAGAGACTGCTTTGAAAACACAAACTGGTCTGTCTTCAAAGAGGCAGCTACGAATGGAAGTTCAGTTGACCTGGAACTTTATGCTTCCTCAGTCCTGGGTTACATCAGTACATGTGCTGAAAATGTATCCATAAGAAAGTATGTTAAATTTTACCCCAATCAAAAACCCTGGCTAAATAAGGATGTCCGCACCCTGCTGGCAGCCAGGGACACTGCATTCAAGTCTAGAGATACTGAGGAGTTGAGAAAGTGCAGGAGAGAACTGGATGATGGCATAAAGAAGGCCAAAGCCGCGTATGCACAGAGGATCGAGGGTCAGTTCATCTCACATGATCCACGGAGCATGTGGCAGGGCATCAAATGCTTAACAGACTACAAGGGCAAAAGCAAACAATGCCCCAGGGACCCATCCCTGCCTGATGCCCTCAATAAGTTTTATGCACGTTTTGAAGATCCAAACAGACCAGCTAGCACCAGACTCACCTCATCACCAGACGAGGAGCACCTCAAAGTGACCGCAGCAGAAGTGAGAGGTAGTCTCAGAAGGATCAACCCTCATAAAGCTACGGGTCCAGACAACATCCCAGGGAAAGTTCTGAAGGAATGTGCGGACCAGCTCTGTGAGGTGCTGGCTGACATCTTCACCACCTCACTTTCACTGGAGTCAGTTCCCACCTGCCTGAAGACTGCCACCATCATCCCAGTCCCAAAAAGCTCCACAGTGACTGGTCTGAATGACTATAGACCGGTGGCTCTCACCCCGATAGTCGCTAAATGTTTTGAGAAACTGGTCATGTCCCACATCAAGACAACCGTCAACATCAGCGAGGACCCTCATCAATATGCATACCGTGAGAACCGATCAACAGAGGACGCCATCTCCTCTGTGGTCCACACTGCTCTCACCCACCTGGATCAGAAGGACTCATACGTGCGTCTGCTCTTTGTGGACTTCACATCTGCCTTCAACACCATGATCCCCCAAACTCTGATAGACAAACTATCCACACTTGGACTAAGCCCCTCTATTTGTAACTGGGTACTAGACTTCTTAACAAACAGACCACAGTCCGTGAAGATCCACAACTTCTCCTCCTCCACCATCACCCTCAGCACTGGCTCTCCTCAAGGATGTGTGCTGAGCCCTCTTCTGTTCACTCTGCTCACATATGATTGTACAGCCACACATCCAGGCTGTCATATTGTTAAGTTTGCAGATGATACAGCTGTGGTGGGATGCATCACAGATAATGATGAATCCAGCTACAGACAGGAGGTGGAACATCTGGAGAGCTGGTGCAAAGAGAACAACCTTCACATGAATGTGAAGAAGACGAAGGAGATGATTGTGGACTTCAGAAGGAACAAACACACCCACACCCCACTGTATATAGGTGGATCTGCGGTGGAGGTGGTCTCCAGCTACAAGTACCTGGGTGTACACTTGAATGATAACCTCAGCTGGAGCAACAACACCACCAGCCTGATCAAGAAAGGACATCAAAGACTCTACTTCCTCAGACGGCTGAGACGAGCTGGTCTGAGAAGCTCAGTCCTCACCTCGTTCTACAGGTGTGCAGTGGAGAGCGTCCTGTGCTCCAGCATCAACGTGTGGCATGGAGGCTGCACAGTTGCAGAGAGGAAAGCTCTACAGAGAGTGGTGAAGGCTGCACAGAAGTCTGTGGGAGTCAGTCTCCCCACCATCACAGACATTTACACCTCCAGATGCAGAAAAAGAGCCACCTGCATCATGAAAGACCTCACTCACCCAGCACACTCACTCTTTGCACCACTCCCCTCGGGACGGAGGTTGAGGAGCATCAAATGTAGAACCACTAGACTGAGGAACAGCTTCTACCCTGAGGCTGTCAGACTCATGAATAAATAAATAATAAGAATAAACACTGCAAAATGTCACATCATGTTGATACTGATCTGTTTCTTGTTGCTGCGTTCATCTGTGACCATCTGCTCATAATGACTCATGTTCGTGCTGCTGTTTATAATGATGTTTTTCTACTACATTAGGGCTTAGTGTATTACTAGCTGATGTCTCTCTTAGTTAATCCTAGATGTTATTATTGTTTTTCTCTTGCATTTGTTGTTGGATGTAACTGGGACCCTGTGTACATAATCTCGTTTTCAACACATGTACTACATGCGGTGCAAATGACAATAAATTCTCTCTGACTCTGACTCTGACTCTGACTTTTGCCACAGCGTACATATGCTGCGTATAGGCGTATCGTGAGGACGCTCGAGTGTATCTCGGGCCCAGAATCTTCTGACAAAGGCTCTCTGATTACAGGTGCTGGTCATAAAATTAAAATATTATGAAAAAGTTTATGTACTACAGTAATTCCATTAAAAAAGTGAAACTTGTATATTATGTTGTTTCATTACACACAGACTGATATATTTAAAATATGTATTTCTTTATGCTGATGATTATAACTGACAACTAATGAAAACCCCAAATTCAGTATCTCAGAAAATTAGAATATTGTGAAAAGGTTCAATATTGAAGAGTGGTACCACACTCTAATCAACTAATTAACTCAAAACACTTGCAAAGGCCTTTAAATTCAAGAATTCAATGTTCTTTATTTGTCATACCCACCACATGTGGTACATGTGATGGAATAAAATTGTGTCCACAGGGTCTTAGTTACATCAAACAAAAGTATTAAAATGTAAAAGACAAACAGTAATAAGATCTAACATATGAAGTAAGAAAAATGTTAACTAAAAATATACTAAGCACTAGTGGCATGAAAAACAATAACAATAAATGGTCTCTCAGTCTAGTTCTGTGGGCTACACAATCATGGGTAAGACTGCTGACTTGACAGTTGTCCAAAAGACAACCATTGACACCTTGCACAAGGACGGCAAGACACAAAAGTTCATCGCTAAAGAAGCTGGCTGTTCACAGAGCTCTGTGTCCAAGCACATTAATGGAGAGGTGAAGGGAAGAAAAAGATGTGGTAGAAAAACGTGTACAAGCAATAGAGATAGCTGCACCCTGGAGAGGACTGTGAAACAGAACCCTTTCCAAAATGTGGGGGAGATTCACCAAGAGTGGACTGCAGCTGGAATCAGTGCTTCAAGAACCACCACACACAGATGTATGCAAGACATGGGTTTCAGCTGTCGCATTCCTTGTGTCAAGCCACTCTTGAACAAGAAACAGCATCAGAAGCATCTCACCTGGGCTGAATAAAAAAACTGGACTGTTGCTGAGTGGTCCATAGTTATGTTCTCTGATGAAAGTAAATTTTGCATTTCCTTTGGAAATCAAGGCTCCAGAGTATAGAGGAAAAGAGGAGAGGTACAGAATCCATGTTGCTTGAGGTCTGGCGTCAAGTTTCCACATTCAGTGATGTTCTGTGGTACCATGTCATCTGCTGGTGTTTGTCCACTGTGTTTTCTGAGGTCAACACAGCTGTCTACCAGGAAGTTTTAGAGAACTTCACACTTCTTGCTGCTGACCAACTTTATGGAGATACGGATTTCATTTTCCAATAGGACCCGGCACCTGCACATAGTGCCAAAGCTACCTGTACCTGGTTTAAGGACCATGGTATCCCTGTTCTTAATTGGCCAGCAAACTTGCCTGACCTTAACCCCATAGAAAATCTATGGGGTATTGTGAAGAGGAAGATGGGATAAGCCAGACCCAACAATTCAGAAGAGCTGAAGGCCACTATCAGAGCAACCTGGGCTCTCAGAATACCTGAGCAGTGCCACAGACTGATCAAATCCATGCCATACCACAATGCTACAGTAATACAGTACAGGCAAAAGGAACACCAACTAAGTATTGAATGCTGTACATGCTCATACTTTACATGTTTATACTTTTCTGTTGGCGAACATTTCTAAAAATCATTTTTTTTAATTGATCTTATGTAATATTCTATTTTTCTGAGATACTGAATTTGGGGTTTTCATTAGTTGTTGTAAGAGTAGCACTCTTTGCAGCTCCAAGATGGCCGCCAATCACCCTCAGCTGACGGTCATCCACCTGATGAGCTACAATCCTATTTAGGCTGCAGTCGAGTTCTACTCTTCGCTGGAGCATTGATTCCTTATTATGGTATTTATGCTTCTAGACAGTCTTGTGTTTAATGCAAAAGATAATCACCTTGTTCTTATGTGCCTGCAGTCATCTCGTCTGTTTTTGGATCCTGCTCTTCGTTCCTCGTGCCGTGCCCTCCAGTCACTCGCCTGCCTTATCTGCCCTCTAGAAATCGCTGTTGGAGTGATTGGATGTTTCATGGAACCCATCTCCCTTCATCATCTGTTAGAACAAATAAACCATTGAGACCAACATTCACAACAGTCCCTTGGCCTACTCCTTCTGACGTTCTGCTTCCTGCTCCAGGGATTCCAGAGGAACCACTTTGTACATTTGAAATTTATACCACTGTAAATAATAAAATACTGCTATTTTTGTACTCTTGCGCCTTGTGTCGTTCTGGGTCTCGTTACCAACTGGGTTTGCCTAGAAATCATAACAGTTGTCAGCTATAATCATCAACATTAAAATAAATAAGCATTTGAAATATATTAGTCTGTGTGTAATGAATGAATACAAGTTTCACTTTTTGAATGGAATTGCTGAAATACAGTAAATCAACTTTTTCATGATATTCCAATTTTATCACCAGCACCTCACAAGTGGAGTGGGTCATTTTTGAAATAGTGAAAACATTTGGACTCGTCCAACCCACAGTTTGAACAGAGGCAACCAGAGGAAGTGTTTGGGTACAAATTGACTGATGTGGGGAGGGACAATGACCAAAACGTAAAGCAAATCTGAGTTTGTCTTGTGAATATTTCTACAGGGGCTGAGTCAAGTTTTGAATGAGACTGAGATCCAGTTCACTCACTAAAAATGAAATCCAGACTGATTGAAGAACAAATGTATGCAGACAGCAGCAGTGAAAGACTGGCAGAGATTAAAGGAGGACAACAGTCTTGGATTACGTCTATGGCTTTCAGGCTTCACACGTCATTACTTATAAAAGGAGGAGCATTATAGGGTGAATTAGTGTCCATAAGCTTCTACATTTACTCTTTTAAAGCTCTCCAAAAATCAATATACATTATCCATCCATCTAGCCAGCCATCCAACCATTCATCCATCATCTTTACCCGCATCTTCCTTTTCATATCACGGGGGTCACTGGTGTCTACATCCAGCAGTCTAATATCCAGCAGCAAGAGGAGGTGGATGTTGTGGACAGGACTCCAGTCCATCACAGGGACACAGAGACAAATGCAAACAACCATTCACTCTCTCACTCTCACCTAGGGACAATTTAGAGTTACCAATTAGCCTAACATGCAAATGTTTGGTATGTGAGAGGAAACCGGAGTTCCTGGAGTACCAGGGCAACCTGCTCGCTGAGAGGCAGCGGCTCTTCCAACTGCAGAACTTTTTTTTTTTACTTAAAATGTTTAAAAAAAGTTGACAAACACAAGCCATAATATCAGCAAATACTTTCATAGTTTATCAAAAACTGGTCTCTTGTATTGATACAACAATGCTGCCCCTTAAAGTGAGGATTAATTCAGCTGGGATATTGAACCACCTTTTTCAAAAGCATTAAACACTATGATACTGGAATGTATAACAAGTCAGACAATTAGTAGGTAAATCAGGTTCAGTTGGTAGACCTGTTGCCATAGGTGTTGCAACCATTATAATGTATGTGAATGGAGACACCTCTGCGTTGCTTGCCAGTTTAGCGAGCTTACTGTGGGCTGTTGTTGACCAGGGGGTTGATCATAAACATACTGTATGTACATGGTTAGGAAGATGCTTGAGAGGAGCGCTAAATAGCATCTTAGCTTAGCAGTAACTGTGATGCTGTAAGGTGCTGCAGGTGTAAGAGACGCTGTGTGTTAAGGTGCATTGAAGTTAAAATGTCTTTAAAACCCACAGTTGAATTTACACAAACTTGGTGAGAAACATGCTTTAAATGTGTGGAATTAAAGGAAATCTAGGTGAAATGCTGCTTTTTTGTACACTAGTGCACACCTTTTTATGCGCGCACACACACATGTGCACACACACACACACCTACACACCTACACACATCATTGTGTCCAACCCCCCCACACCCACCCCCACACCCCCACTCACACTCACAGACACCCCCACTCACAGACACACACACACACACACATTACGGATGCTTCTGATGCCCTTGCCTGTTGCCTCTCAGTGAGAAGGTCACTGGTTCAAATCCTGGTCCAGGGCCTTTCTGGATGGAGTTTACATCTTCCCTCCATGCTGCATGGATTTTCTCCAGGTACTCTAGTTCCCTCCCAAATACCAAAAACATACATGTTAGGCTGATTGGTAACTCTAATTTGTATCTAGGTGAGTGAGAGAGTGAATGGATGTTTGTCTCGTTTATCTCTATGTGTTCCTGTATTGGACTGGAGACCTGTCCAGGTTGTCCCCTGCCTCTCACACAGTGACCGCTGGATATGAGCACCAGTGAGCCCTGTGACCTAAAATGAAGATGCGTTAGAGACAATGGATGCAAGGATGGATGTTGAGACTCACATTAGAGTCCCTAAACAATGTAGACAATCTAGTTTTCTTCCAAGTGGTTTTCTCTTTGCCACCCTCCCATGAAGCTTAGACTGGTGAAAAACTAAAACTGCTGTTGTGTGATCAGTCTCTTCCATCTCAATTGAAGCTTGTAACTCATTCAAAGTGGTCTCAGGATTCTTGGTCGTCTCTCACTATGTATTCTTCTCCTTCACAGTCACAGTTTGTAAGGACGGCCTGCTCTTGGTAGATTTACACATGTTCCATATTCCTCATCCACTACAAGTCACAATCTCCCACCATCACAGACATCTCTACCTCCAGATGAAGGAAGACGGCCACCTACATCATGAAGGACTCCACTCACCCAGCAGACAGCCACACACACACTTTTTGCCCCACTCCCCCCAGGCAGAAGGTTGCGGAGCATTAAGTGTAGCATCACTAGACTGAGGAACAGCTTTTACCCTGAAGCTGTTGAGGTTCATATATCGCTAAACAGGAAAATCACTGAGAAATAAAAAAAAATCACTGTAATGCCACTTTAATTGGTGATATGTGACATATCTGTGCTGCTGATTATCTGTGCTGCTGATCTCATGCTGCTGATTATCTTAACGTGCTGTATTCATTCATACCAATCTGCTCACTACGGATTCATGTTCGGGCTGCTGTTGATACACCATATTGTTTTACTCCATTAGTGTTTATCATATATCTTAGATCTTTTAGCGTACTGTTTGATGTTTGTTTAGTGTATATCTTAGTGTATTTCTTAGATTCTTGCATACTGTTTTCTTAATATTTTCACAATTTTTTAGTGTAAGTGGGACATTGTGTAAATATTTTCATTCCACCTCATGTACCACATGTGATGCAAACAACAATACACTTGACTTGAACTTGATATCCCTTCCATTTCTTTATGATGGATTCAAAAGAACTCCTGGCTATGTTTAGGGCCTTAAAAATCCTTTTGTACCCAGCCCCTGACTCGCGCTTTATAATACTGTATTTTCTCATAGTTGAACAAGGACAGAAACTTTAAAGAGGGTGAATATTTATGCTATCACTTATTAAACATTACATATGTCACATTATATACTGTATTAACACTCATTGAAAATGTTTTTCAAAGAAGGCCAAATTATATTAATAATGATTGATTTATGACAAAAATAAAAGCATAAAACATCCAAGTGGGTGATTACTTTTTATAGGCACTGTAGGCATCAGAGTATGAGGCATCAAAGGCAAACCTCCAGACATGATCCCTTAGTGTCTGGGACTGAGGCCTGGTCCTGTGGGCTGCTGAGACACCCCAGCAGAAGCGCCTTCTTGACTGGTTCTGCCTTGAGGCGTTCTAATTATGCTCTCAGCCATCAGAACACTGTGGGTGTGTGTTGCTGCGTGGGGGTGTTCAGAAACACAGTTAAATTTAAAATAGTCCCTGTTGTCTCCTATTGTCTCTAATGCTTTGATGTTTCTGGTGGGAAGTAGTAATTAGTATGCCCACAAAATTTGGCATGTTCTCTCATCTTTTTTATTATGTTCTGCTAGATCAACACTTAGTCCTTCCGTCAGTTCTTAATATTTTTTTGTTTAGTTTTTTTTCTACAGGTGGCGTTTGTTCCTTTTACGTTTCTGCGACACACACCAACGTTTTATTATTTCCACATTTCCATAACTCGGTCTTCTGCATCCTTTCGCTCATTCTTCCATCATTTTACTCGGCACAGTTCTCCCTCTGAGAAGCATTTGCCTCGGCTCATTATAGATCAGCCGTGCATTGTGCTTGTGAACACAGCTATGTAATGTATCAGCACATAGGAAATGATTACCTATTGTTGTTTGGAAAAGAACAGGGGCGTTGGTGTAAAATAGGTTTAAGTACTTAAATGGATCATCAAACCAAGCCTCTCATTTTGTTCCCTTCGGGATTTGTATTTCATTTTCATTCTCTCCTTTTCAAGTACCGGTATGTCTCCTTTTTTCTTTCCCTATCAGGTCAAGCTCTTATTTGTACTCTAGTTCCTTTTGTTTAATGTTGGCAGCTGCCATTTTAACCTCTTTTTTTTTGGTTGCAACATCAGTAAAGCAATCTTTGAAGCATTCTACAGTATAAAATCTATGAGAAATAAACATTTACATGCACAAAGAAATGTGATGTCTGTTCCAACAAGTCTATATCATGGATTCAATGGATTCAATTTGTTACAAATGACAAGACTGTCAGAGCAGAACGGTACAATTTTTTTTCAAGTTTGGTGTTTAGCTCGCCACCTTTGAAGTCACTGTTGGGTGCCTTTCAGTACAGCAGAAAATGTTTTTGAAAAATCTACAATATAGTCAAAAGTACATACAAGGAGAAGATATACAAAAAAAAATAATCTACGCAAAACAAAGTTAGAATTAAATGAATTTATTGATTAAAAAGAACAAATTATTGGTAGAAAGGCTTCAATTAGAACATTTTGAACACAGTAATAAATCAGGGAGCTTTTTAGCAAACCAACTCAAATTAACCAAAGAAAAAACATCTATATTGGCGAGGTGGCCGCCAAGCATCTATATAAATATATATAATTAACCAAAGAAAAAACATCTATATTGGCGCCTGGTGGCCGGGCTTTTACCCATGGAGCTCGGCTGGGCACAGCCCAAAGAGGAGACGTGGGTCCCCCTTTCTGAACGTCATTGTTCCATTTGAGTATATGCCACATTTTATTTTAACCACTCATGTTTAGAACAAAACAGATTTGTCTTTTTTTTGTTCTTCACCTGAAAAAAAGGGGGAAAATGCTTACTTGACTAAAAATGATAAAACATGGGAACGCCTGTGAGTATTCAATTCATTAGCCGACATCGTCATTAGTCACATTTAGACGCTTCTTAACTGGGTGAATTTTTCATTACTGTGTTTTAAAAGGTATGATATAAAAACTGTACATTTCAATCAACAGTCTCACTTTTATCTTTTTCTCCATCAGCCATTTTCTGTGTTCCTCTTAGATTTATCTTTGTGGCTCCCAGGAACGATGCTATCACAAAGACCGAATTGAAACTTCACAGTAAGTCCTTTAATCTCCTCCATTTCATTTGACCTCCTGCCACGTCAGGGAGAACTGAAGTGGTTGACACAAAGGTGAGGCTTTTAGGGGTCATGGGCAATAAATGTAAAAGTCTGCTTGTGGCAGGTGTCTGATGTAAGCAGATGTACGTTAGATACTGCAATTTGTATCCACCAACACCTGACTATCAGAAATAGCATATATTTGGTCGTTCACACAGTAGATTATTCATCTGAGAACATATTGCACAGCAGAAACTACTTTTGCCAAACTGATGAGCATTTGCCAAAGTGACACATTTATTCTGCAAGATGCTTTGAGTTACTAAAACCAAGCAGAATATGGCATCAAGTTTGATAAACTGGAGCAAAAATGTTCAAATGAATTAAAAAACCTGAAATGAGCTCTGAGAGAACATATCAAATTGCACCTCGGTTAAATCAGGACTTTTTCCTAAGTAAATGGAATGGTGAATGAACTGTACTTATAGCACTTTTCTATCTCATGAATCTCACTCATGAATCGTAGGCTGAATTACTCTAAAGAGGTGGTCTTAGAACTGTAAATGAAAAGACTTGGCATGCAAAATAAATGAAACCAATCTGGCTGTACTCCAGTTCCAGGTAACTGCTTCTAAAACTCCCCAATGTTAGGTAGCCCTGGTAGGAAGACAGTAGAGCTGGTTGTATTCTAACTCAAAGACAAGCAGTTTAATCTCTAGATCCTTCACGTGACTTTTAAATGCCTTTAGATGGGACATATGGTATTTTTTGTCCCTTATAATGACTCTGTGGAGTGGTTATCATGACCTACAGTACATGTTGTCTGTTGAAACTAGACCACATTCTTCCCTCAACACTTGATCAGTCTACTTTGTGCTGCACACATTCAAAAAACATACCAAAGGAGACAATGGTGAAGTTTAGGTGTTGTTCTATTTTAGCCTTGAAAATGCAGTTTCAATAGTGAGGATGCTGGAAGAGCATTCCTTTTTCTGCACCAATCAATGTTCTTTTATCTACAGATCAATCCATCAAGCAAGCCCCTCAGGAGTCCCTACTGTGTCAAGAAAAGGGTTTTCTCTGAAGCATGAGCTAAAAGCCACATGATAAATGTGGTTCCAAGGACTGCCAATGGACACAGGGCCAACAGTGTGAAACCAAACATCTTTAAATTATTTGAAGAACTGGGATCTGGTCATTTGTGGTTTAAAAATACCTGCTAAAACCCCAGTTGGTCTTCCTGGTCGGCTAATGTTCTACAGTCCTGCCACCAGTAATAGATTGGGAAAATTTAATTTGAATAAGTGTGGACTATTTGAGAATAAACTAGGCACAGCTCTCTTCACAGTTTGTCATGTATGAATTGAAAACTATCATGGGAACAAATGTCTCCATGTTATGACTTTTCCTTTGCCAGTTCAGCTGCATCATCGTTGAGTCAGAGTACTCTACCATGAATGTAGGAATATAGCTGTAATTACTTGTACATAAATACAAATGGTAAAAGAGGAGAGCTGGTTGGTTTACCTTGTAAGTATTATATTTATTCTAAAGAAAAATAGTAAACAACAACATGGTAGAATATAACAGTGCAAGTAGGATGAGTTAGTATAAATAAGTATTTAGTAATATAATCTAAAATGCACATTTATATATATATATATATATATATAATATATATATATATATATAAATATATATATATATATATATATATATATATATATATATATATATATTAGTGCTTTAACAGAATAACCGAGTTTTCGACAGATCGAGTGCTTTGACTTCTATCGAGGCTTTTTTGTCCACCTCGGGTACCCGTAGTGACGTCATCACGTCGCAGTAAGGTCTGTACGTCACATCACGTGATAAAAACAGAGCGCAGGGTAGCTTTTAGCTTTTAGTAGACGCTACAAAATGTATTCCTTTGTGCGCACGGATGTATGGAGCTGGTCCAGTCTTGCCAAAAAGGTAAAACAGTTTATAATTTTATAAATTGCGCTACTCATTGAAACATCCTGTTGACTTTCTTTTCTCTGACCACCGTAGTAGATTGTGACAGCAGAGGGCAGTGTTGCATTGCAGGTCACATATATAACACGGCCGAAACGGCTTCATCTCTCTCGTTTCACAAACAAAAAGAAACAAATATTCATCTCTCTAGAGCTATTAGTGCACAAAAGTGCACTAATAAGAGTGCACTGGTGCACAAGATGGCCGCGCTCAGTGCAGCCGCAGCTTCACGAGTTCCCGGATCATCTCTAGTTTTTAGTAATTTTAAAAGTGTTTTTGTACCTGACTCTGCGCGTGTTTTGCGGGTGAATTACAGCCGAACTGATCTGTTAAGAATTGGAGCGGATTTACCACAGGGCACAGCTGAAATCAGCAACGAACTCAAATCAGAACTCGGAAGATTGGACCTGCTAAAAACGTCCTTCTGGAAGCAGATGCACTCCAGGGGAAAGAAAAGAAAGCGCTGCTCACGAGGAAAGAAGCGGGGTTGTCGTGCAGGAATTATGACGAGAATGCGGAAAGACGCTAAAACCGGTAAACCCCCGATGCCGGCTCTTTTCCTGTCTAACGTTCGCTCACTCGACAACAAGATGGATCTACTTCGTTTGAGGGTAACCACGTCGGAGGAGATGAGAAGATGTTCCGTGCTTTGTCTTACGGAAACGTGGATTTCTGAGGAGACTCCAGACTCTGTTTACGAGCTGGACGACCGGCTCTTTTTCAGAACAGACCGGTGCTTCGAGACTACGGGGAAAACGCGAGGTGGCGGTGTTTGTATTTACGTACACAAAGATTGGTGCACGAACTGTGCTGTGATAAAAAGAGCTTGTTCAGCTGCCGTGGAGTTGATCACAATAAGATGTAGGCCGCATTATATGCCACGTGACTATTCAGTGATCGTAATCAGCGTTATTTACATAGCACCCGATGCTAATGCTAATGACGCCCAGGGAGAGATTCATGACTTACTCACCTCGCTGCAGTGTAAATATCCTGAGGGGCTTTTCATTGTTTGCGGGGACGTCAATCACGTGGATCTCCAGGTGTCCCTCCCAGCCTTCAATAAGAACGTCTTCGCAGCTACGAGAGGAGATAAAATACTCGACCAAGTCTTCACAAATGTAAAGGGGGCATACACGGCGAAGACACGCCCAGCGCTCGGATCTTCCGACCACGACTCTCTGATTCTGGCCCCAAGAGAACTCCCTCCACTCAGGCGCTCAAAGCCGGAACAAAGAGAAATAACAATCTGGCCTCAAGATAGTTCCCCCATGTTGAGAGACTGTTTTGAGAGGACAAACTGGTCTGTTTTCAGAGAAGCAGCCACTGATGGTAGTTCAGTGGACATGGAACTGTACGCTTCCTCAGTCCTGGGTTACATCAGTACATGCTCTGAAAATGTATCCATAAAAAAATATGTGAAATCCTACCCGAACCGGAAACCCTGGTTAAATAAAGAAGTTCACGCCTTGCTAGCAGCCAGAGACACTGCATTCAAGTCAGGAGATAAAGTGGAACTGAGAAAGAGCAGGAATGAACTGAAGGATGGCATTAAGAAGGCCAAGGCCACGTATGCACAGAGGATCGAGGGACAGTTCACCTCACAAGACCCACGGAGCATGTGGAAGGGTATTAAATGCATAACAGATTACAAAGGCAAAAACAAACAATGCCCCAGGGACCCATCTCTGCCTGATGCCCTCAATAAGTTTTATGCACGTTTTGATGATCCAAACAGACCTGCTAGCACCAGACTCACCTCATCACCAGATGAAGAGCATCTCAGGGTGTCCGCAGCAGAAGTGAGAGGCAGTCTCAGAAAGATTAATCCTCATAAAGCAACCGGACCAGACAACATCCCAGGGAAAGTTCTGAAGGAATGTGCGGACCAGCTCTGTGAGGTGCTGGCTGACATCTTCACCACCTCACTTGCACTGGAGTCAGTTCCCACCTGCCTGAAGACCGCGACCATCATCCCAGTCCCAAAGAGCTCCACAGTGACTGGTCTGAATGACTATAGACCGGTGGCCCTCACCCCGATAGTCGCTAAATGTTTTGAGAAACTGGTCATGTCCCACATCAAGGCAACCGTCAACATCAATGAGGACCCTCATCAATACGCATACCGTGAGAACCGATCAACAGAGGACGCCATTTCTTCCGTGGTCCACACTGCTCTCACCCACCTGGATCAGAAAGACTCATACGTGCGTCTGCTCTTTGTGGACTTCACATCTGCCTTCAACACCATGATCCCCCAAACTCTGATAGACAAACTATCTACACTTGGACTAAGCCCCTCTATTTGTAACTGGATACTAGACTTCTTAACAGACAGACCACAGTCCGTGAAGATCCACAACTTCTCCTCCTCCACCATAACCCTCAGCACTGGCTCTCCTCAGGGATGTGTGCTGAGCCCCCTTCTGTTCACTCTGCTCACATATGATTGTACAGCCACACTTCCAGGCTGTCATATTGTTAAGTTTGCAGATGATACAGCGGTGGTGGGATGCATCACAAACAATGATGAGTCCAGCTACAGACAGGAGGTGGAACACCTGGAGAGCTGGTGCAAAGAGAATAATCTTCACATGAATGTGAAGAAGACAAAGGAGATGATTGTGGACTTCAGAAGGAACAAACACACCCATGCCCCACTGATAATAGGTGGGTCTGCAGTGGAAGTGGTCTCCAGCTACAAATACTTGGGTGTACACATGAATGATAACCTCAGCTGGAGCAACAACACCACCAGCCTGATCAAGAAAGGTCATCAGAGACTCTACTTCCTCAGACGGCTGAGACGAGCCGGTCTGAGCAGCCCAGTTCTCACCTCGTTCTACAGGTGTGCAGTGGAGAGCATCCTGTGCTCCAGCATCAACGTGTGGCATGGAGGCTGCACAGTTGAAGAGAGGAAAGCTCTGCAGAGAGTGGTGAAGGCTGCACAGAAGTCTGTTGGAGTCAGTCTCCCCACCATCACAGACATTTACACCTCTAGATGCAGGAAAAGAGCCACCTGTATCATGAAAGACCTCACTCATCCAGCACACTCACTCTTTGCCCCACTCCCCTCAGGACGGAGGTTGAGGAGCATCAAGTGTAGAACCACTAGACTGAGGAACAGCTTCTACCCTGAGGCTGTTAGACTCATGAATAAATAAAAATAAAATTAAAATAAACACTGCAAAATATCACATCATGGTGATGCTGATATGTTTTCTTGTTGCTGTGTTCATCTGTGACCATCTGTGACCATCTGCTCATACAAACTCATGTTCGTGCTGCTGTTTATTCCCACTATATTAGGCTTAGTGTATTACTAGTTGATGTTTTTCTTAGTTAGTTCTCGATGTTATTACTGTTTTTCTCTTTCATTTGTTGTTGGATGTAACTGGGACCTCGTGTACATAATCTCGTTTTCATCTCATGTACCACATGCGGTGCAAATGACAATAAAGACTCTCTGACTCTGACTCTCTGACTCTCTCTATTAAAAATCTATAAACACAATCTCTAAAAGTAAACCTAAATTGCACAGCACTGCAGGCGGTGGTGCGGTGTGGCTGTGGCCCCATTTGTTTTTTAAGTTTCGGTTTTCAGCGCCTTACTTTCACTTTTAAAATTAATAATAATAACTAATAGTTTTGTTTTTCCTGTGACTTATCTGCAGTATGATAAATGATAGGAGCATAATACAGGTAGTCCCCGACTTACGAGCGAGTTCCGTTACAACGAGTTGCTCGTGAAGCGAAAATTCGTAACTTGGAACGGCCGCCACGTGTCTCGTAAGTCCGGAATTTCGCTCGTAAGTTGGAACGGTTTTGCTAGCGCGACTACAAACACTCGTTTTTCATCGAAAAACTGCTTACGAGTGCATAAAAATGATCGGAAACGTGTGTCCACATGTTTAGCTAACGAACTGTGGTGAAAAAACACAGAAAAATTCTGTATTTTTTGCGTTTTTTCCAAAAATTCGCCAGCTCGTAAGTCCGGAACCTCGTAGGTCAGAGCGCTCGTAAGGCGGGGACTACCTGTAAATGCTCCCAATGTTTTGTTGGTCTTTTTTTTCTTTTTGTAAAGACATTTTTATGCATTCATATTTATTTATTTATTTTGCATCATAAGACACTGTGACGTCATCGGTTACTCGAGTGCCGCTCGAGTTTTTTTTTGTTAATGTCGAGGTTAAAAATTATGTACTCGTTCAACCCCTA
>JBBPBX010025900.1:0-14014 GCA_038048925.1 Garcialebias charrua
CCCCCCCCCACACACACACACACACACAGGTTATTTTTAATTAAGCTTTGACTGCTTATACCACTGACTGTTATTAATGGTTGGCAGACAAAGTGTGGCTGAATAAAGGGGCCAGAAGATTGAAGCAGAGGAGCCATCAATGTGCATTAAATGCTTTCCCTGCTTCTGCCTGCATTGAACCCTGCTTTGACATGTCGGATATTTTGTGATTGCGCCTGTTTGTGTCGTCAGCCACGCACGTCCGCTAATTGCAATGGCTGAATGAACGTCCATTTGGGCTGATGAATCACTGGCAGTAGCCCATCTGAAGCTTAACTGAACTTTTCACCTCTTTTAAAGCTGGTCAGCACACAGTCAAATGGCCGCGAGTGGCTAGTGATTGTATGGCAAGCCATGTTGTCATATAATTGGATTGTCTGCTGCGCACATCCCTGGCGCAACAAAAAGCCCGACATGACCCGGCTTGCACAGTAAGCACATTATTACGGCCTGGTCCTAATCCGGGTCGGTCAGGGCCAGGCTCCGGGTTAGAAATGACAGTTCTAGTAAGATGTCCCTAAAGTTAGACAACCATCCCACTTTGTGGCACATTTAGATAAAAACAGACTGAGCATGCTTTAATTTGTGGCAGACTGATCTATTCATAGAAATTAATGAGGCTGCTATAAGGCAATGCCTGGGGGATTTGCATCAAAATCTATTTTTAAAAATAAATAAACAGACATAGTCATCCATACAGATTCCCATTGTCTCTTTCAAAAGGGAATCTATGGCTGTTGGTTAAGAAAATCAATGTCTCAAAAATAACCAGAGGAGAGGACCACTGGAGATAAAAGGTGTCAACTTAAAGGCCAGCTGTATTAACTGCACCACTTTGGAATCTTCTTACCGGCTCCATTAAGCCCACAGATTTAATTCCATCTCTCGTACATCTCAAGGTCACCTGTGACATCTGCCCTGGAAAAATGAAACCGATTTTACAGATAGGTCACGCTGAGAAGGTTTGTTCCTTTGCCTACATGTGCTTCCTGCACAGACAAAGGGAAGAGAAGTAGTCATGGGCGATTGGTTTGGTAATTTCCAGCAAGGATTGCAACAAAGTGGGTTCGAAATGTCATCTGTCATATTCTGTGATTGCATGGCTGGAGCTGCCCTTACTTTTTAAAAATTATTATTATTATTTTTTAACACTCACATATTCTTTACTTCAAACTTTCTTTCAAGTGCCAGGCCCTTTAAAAGTCAGAGGAAGGTTGTTGTGTGATGTGCCACAGTTCTTTTAAAAAGGCTGCCAGTCATGTAAATCTTGCAACTGAAACCTTCTCGAGCCCTGATTACATCAGGAAAATGTAAGTTGTGAGCACAGGCACATTGAGCATACCTCCTTAAAGGTCTGTATTTGTATTCGTTTTTTTACAACTTGAAAGGCCACATACACACGTGTTGCTTTTAAAGAGTGGTTTAAAACATTTCTCTCACCAATTTCTTAAACAACCTGAAGACGAAATTTTGAGTCTTTTCCAGAGACAACACAAAGTCTTCATTGTCCCAGATAAAGTCTACGTTAAGTGTTGGTTTGCATTTAGAAAAGTTAAAAGATAAAATCACATTTACTCTTCTCGTTCAATTTATATCTAAGTACATAAAACCACAGTTTTGTAAATGTTAGCTCTACAGTAGATTAAACGATTAGTTTCTATACAGGTTGACTTATGTTAAATAAACTTTTTTAAAGGAGACCACATATAGGTATTTAAAATTTTTATGTTATGTCTGTGTGCTATCTTGACAATATTAATTCATTTTAATACACAAAATAATTCTTAGATAATTAATTATACCCTTTTTAATTCTGCCATTTTTAACTTTCGTTTTGAACGACCGGTTTCTTGAAGTCCACGCCCTTCAACGATCTGTTAACGCCCTCTGTAACAGCCAGTATCTGTAATGTGTTGTTGTTTTAAAATTAGCTCTTTTTTTATTACTCATTTGACTTACTGTTAGTGCTAGCTTAAGATAACTTACCGAAACCCGTCTGAGCGCGCCGCAATTAGCTGCTCCTTTTAGCATGAGACCACCCGAATCCGAAGCTAATGTTAGCTTGTTCCTCTTCCGGTGTTCGCCAGCTCCGCTCGTTGCACGCGGAGATTTTGGGAGTTATCGCTGTTCCAGTCAAGACAACAAAGTTCACCAAGTGTCTCCCGTAAATTAATCAGTAAGGAGAAGGTCCTCGCTGCTGCGAGGCTGCTGCGAGGGCAGCAGCGAGGCTGTACAATTGAAGCTCCGCTCCATCCGCCAGAAGAGGGTCCCGTTGCCGCTGGTCCCTACGCCGGGGGTCCGCTCGTTTAATTTTTGACGGCTGCGCGTTGGGAGCGATCGCAAATACACTAAAAATTGAACTAAAATATAAAAATAACAATTATACTTTATTTATAAAGCCATTTAAAAAAAACACAGCTGCAACAAAGTGCTGTACACATGAAATTAAGAACATATAAACAAAAGATGAGATGAAATCATGAAAAACAACAGTCATGTGTTTAATACAGAAGTGGGTTGAGCCTAACCAGGGGTTGCTAGGTGAGGGGCTGGACTCAGGTTTGATCTGATTGGCTGGCGGCTTGTGACGTCAATAAATGCAGGAAGTGTGAATCCTGGTGTATTTATCAAAAATAAATAAATCTACTTAGAGTAAATAAACCACTGGGTGCATTTTTTTGGCACAAGGACTGTTTTTTTATGAAGTAAATACCCAAAGTTGAGTAAAAAAAACATTAAAAAGTGAATTTTGCATCTGTGGTCCCCTTTAACAGCTTGTGGCATTTTAGTCTTCAGATTTGTTTTGATACTTTTGTTTTACTGGCTGCTTTTTGACAGCACAAGCATTATATTGGACTGAACTTTTACAAGGTAGGAATTATAATAGGCCTTTGTCTTCTTGATAAATTTTATTACCTTTTCCTTAGAGGACACTGAAAAGTGCTGTAGCCAATCGCAGAGCTTTGTGGCTGATCCACTGTCCTAAAGCGTAGGCTATAAATCTGGTTAGATATTGCCGGAGCAAAACACCTAAACTCAGAGGGATTTAAAGAAGCTAGTTCCACATGTGTATCAAACACTTTAAAGTCACAAACAACTTTTAATGTGCTGATAGTTTTTTTTTTCTTTCCTTGAACACATTAGACTGAATCTATTGTTGCAGATAAATAGACTTAACTCCACAAATGATCACTTAATGATTGACAACACGTTTACACACCTTATGGTTTTAAGTTTTTAAAAAGCTGCATGACTACTGTGTATCTGCCATCGCTGAAGGATTAAATAGTGAATGTTGATAGTTTTTGACCGCATGGCACAATTGTGGAAACAGGGGGTGGCCAATGGTGGCCTTGGCCACAATAAAATAATCTTTGGCCACCCCACTGGCCACCACAATAATTTAAAGTTATTTTTCACAATTTTTTTAAAAGTTATCCAGTTCACAAGGTGAACATATACAAAAATGGTGGCATCCATATTGGACTTTGATGTAGCAACCCAGATTTTGACAGTGACCTTGCTTACACCTATGTAACCACACACCAAAATGGAATGCAATACAACACTTATTTTTCACATTGTCATACTCACCACATGGACAGGTTTTTATGATGACAGCCATCGTGGATTTTGACTTGGCAACCCAATTTTTCTTATGCCTAGATGTAGCCACACAATAAAATGTAAACCATCCATTATCTTTTACCCACTTCTTTCTTTTTAGGTCACGGGGGTCACTGGTGCCCACGTCTAACTATCACTGTGTGAGAGAAGGGGGACACCCTGGACAGTCCATCACAGGGCCACATAGACAAACAAGACAAACAACAATTCACTCTCTCACTCACACCTAGGGGAAATTTAGGGTAACCAATCAGCCTAAGGCCCTGTTTACACGGACACTGTGTGGGGGAAACGGATGTTTTGGGTATGTTAATTAGGTGAAAAGTTTTGCGTTGACACGGTCGAATTCTGTGGATACGACTCTCTCCCCCTCCACCCCCCGTCCTCATGATTTCACTGTAGTTACCATGCTGGGCCATTAGATGGCGCTGTGATTTTTGGAACCTTCACTACTGCGCATGCGTGCAGCCTGAGGTAAACAGCTGCCTCGTCTGCTTTCCTCTCTGGCTAAAATCAGCTAACTACAAGTTGTTGTCAACAAGTTAACAACAAGTTAAAGCTGGAATTTGGATAAGAGTCAACAGATTTGACACCAAGTGGGACCTGCTTCATCTAACAAGCTGCACACCAGACGCTGAGTGGACTGTGGACCAGAACCGGACTTTACTCCGTGATAAACAGCTGATTACAGCAGGTAAATCAACGTTCTTAATATAATGTTTGCTTGTGTTTACTTTGATCACACAACAACTGAGTTTTTATTTATTTATTTATTTATTTCTGCCAGGTGGAGAAGCTGTCGTTCTAAAAAACAGGCAGACGGTTCGGCGGTTCTGATGGGTCCAGATGAACACACAGCAAGAGTCCAGTTCATTAACGTAGTTACAGTTCGGTTCACGTGTTTTAATAGTGTGTTCAGTTTAATTCTCAGTGTTTGTGTTACGTAAAGTTTGTGGTGCTGAATAAATAAATAAATAAAAAATAAACCTGGTGTCTTCATTTTCACAGCACGTTACGCACTGTTTAAAAAATGTAACGAGTCCAGATAGATACTGTAGTTCAGATAAATTTACATCTCCCACGCCAACATAAATACTGTTTATTATTGTTAAACTGTTATATTTTGCAGCGTGACACGTGAAATGTCAGACTGTCCGCGCATGCGGGCTGCGCGCATGTGGTTGACACAAAAGCTCCACGGGAGATGTTTACATTATCAGCGGGGGGTCAGCGAAAAACTTCCACCTTGAGAGCAGGGTCAGAAAAGTATCGGAGTCAAAGAGGGGGGCCAGCAGCGTCGTGTAGGCGATAAGCAAAGTCGCAAAGAGAAAGTAGCGGTTACCGGTACACTTAAAATACGCGCCGTGTAAACTGGCCCTAAAATGCATGTATTTGGTCTGTGGGAGGAAACCAGAGTACCTGGAGAAAACATGCAAATTCCACCCAGAAAGGCCCTCGGACCGGGATTTGAACTGTCAGCCTTCTTGCTGAGAGGCAGCAGCTCTACCAGTTGTGCCGCCATGCTGCCAAAATGTAAACCAGTACCTCACTTATTTTTCAACTTCTTATGCTCACAACATATATCGATGGACAGGCAGAGGGTATTTCACATTCCCCCCTTCACTCTGAAATGGGGGACGACAAGCGCTGGGAAACTCAAGGAGACACATGAGGATAAAACCAAAACAAGCTATTGAAAGCACAATGCAGAACGGCACAGAATATACAGAATATAAAGGGACATTAATGAAAAAAGAATGTCAGTCCAGTCATCAATCAAAACACTTGAGTTAAATTCAAAATGTATTTTACGACTTGGTGTGAATGATTGCACTTTGTTTTCCAACAAAGACTGCATGACCCATATACGTACTGTATAACCAGATTTAACATTCATTCAACCTTTATTTATACATGTTACTCTCACTGAGTCACGATGACTCATTTACTTGAACGACCTGTTTTAACAAAGAACACAGATCACATAACAGTAGACAATCAAAGATCAAATCACAAATAACAATGTCAAAGCAAATAATTTAGCAGTTTATTATCATTTTTGGCTATGTAGAAAGAAAATCCTGGTTAAAAAAATACATTTTGAGATATTTATACTTTGTATGTTCAAACATTCACATGTATTTGGAAGAAATGTTGTTATTGACCACAATAACATTTTTGACATGCTCTTTAAGAGTTTAAAAATGACACACTGTTCCTATGGTATTGTGTTTTAAATATGTCACTTTGTCTTCTTTGTTATATTGGAAAAGGCTCAGAGTGATGTTTGAATTAAAAATAAGATTATTCTGCAGCAGCCATGCAATGACTTTCAGATATTATGAAAATATTACAATAATTTGCTCACATGGTATCACAACCCATGAACAAAAATTAACTCCTTATTTTTCCATGGGCTGCAAGAAGTTGCAGTTTTGTCCCTGTTGCCACATAGTGAGAGGTTCTATAAAACCTGACCAGGTCTCTAGTTCATTACTGAGCTGCTCCGTCAGAGTCCATTCTGCATCCCTGCAGTTGGCCTCGATGATCAAACAGTCACTATTTTATTTAAGAGAAATTTTATGTACCGGTAGCCTGATTATTCTCATGTCTCTTTGCACTTCTACTCATCTTTATGCCCAGTGTATTAATTAGCACTGTTCACAGAGTTTCCAAGACATTCTTAAGGTGTCCCTAGGCACTTATTATGCTTGGACACAGTGAAAACAGCATCATTCCTGACTCTTAACTGATGAACAGGTAATTATGCACCCAAGGTACTGTCTTAGATTTGAAAAAAAAAAAAAAGGGATATATATAAAAAGAATTTAATTCACATTTACCCGATTCAAATTTAGTCTCACCATGTATGTGCTACTTTAAAAAAGTACACTAAAGTCATGATTATTAATCACCCAAAAGGACCATGACAATACAGCTGTATCAAAAGTGGTCAAAGTCAAAGCGGGTAGTAATTTAGCCATGGAGTTCTATCCAAATATCAATATAATAATAATAATAATAATAATAATAATAATGAATTCAATTTATAACGCGCTTTTCATTAGTGAAAATCTCAAAGCGCTACACACATTGAATGCTACACACATTCATACACCGGTAGTGGCAGACTACCATGCAAGGTGCTTTCCAGTCCTACCGGACTCAATATTATTGATTTAATATTATCAATATTAAATGTTTGTATTGAATCAGATCAACACTAAAGTGATGAGATCAATACTCTAATTTACTTCTCTCCTCTACTTTAGTCACATGGGTCACCAACATGAGGGGGCTTGTGGTTATTCAAGGAACTGCAGTTGTTGGCATTGCCTTAATTTTTCACTTCATTTCAGTTTATTTATATAGCACAACAAAGTTGTCTCAGGGCACTGTACAGAAACATTCACATGCATAGAAAAACCAATTAGTAATGTTCTCTATCTAAGGAGTCTGGTATCTAAGCTACCAGACTTGTTGAATCTTCACTTGGTCAAAATCTCACCTCCTGAGCAAGCACAAAGGCAACAGTGGGAAGGAAAAACTTCCCTTTTGAAAGGAAAAATCCTCCAGCAGAACCAGGCTCAGGACAAGCAGCCAGCTGCTTCAACTGGCTGGGTTTGAGAAGACAGTAAGGATAGACAAACAAACATAGAATTACAGGTGTAGGTGTAGGTGCAGTTGTACCTCTTATTGGAAGAAACACAAAAACACATGTCAAGAATGGAAAAATAGTTACAAATACAAAACAGGTTGAGCAGAATAAAGATGATAGCATAGTGAAGAAATGTGGTCAGTTTGTCCTCCAGCAGTCTAAACCTATAGCAGCATAACTAAGGGATAGCTCAGGAAACCCAACCCTAACTATAGGATTTATCAAAAAGGAAAGACTTAAGCCTAATCTTAAAAGTAGAGTAGACAATAACCGTGTTTCCATCTATTTTCATTTCGAATTTTGAGCTAATTTTTGAAATCTCGCAAAAATGTAAATACAAATTAATGCGGATCAGAATGTTTCCATCAACTGGCTTGAAGCGCATCTACCGGGCCACGCACAGCGTCATTACGTCAGACGTCAGCGTTACGCATGTCTACAGTAAACAGGAAGTAGCGGTTGAAAACAGAACCCGGCCACACATCTCGTCAAAATGGAGAGAATATTTCAGGTACGTGTTGCTATCGGGCAAGTTGTATTTATTCTGTCATGCCAACTAGTTTTAGCGATGTTACATGTTGTCCGGAGCGGAAACAGCTGATCAGTCACATGACGTAAATGTTCGCTACGGCAGAACTGAGTCGGCAAATCTGTTTCCATCTGTCGTTTTGCGCATCAGCTCTGTTTCGAAACCCCCAAAAACCACCTCAAGCGAGCGTATCAACTTTTGAGCGAATTAGAGGAAGTTAACTCGAATTTTGCCGTTTCCATTCAGCTTTTCTGATGCGATGCTTCAAAATGCGCATCTAGAAACCTTGATGGAAACACGGCTAATGTGTCATCCTCACAAACAGAAACTGGAAGTTGTTTCCACAAGAGAGAAGCCTGATAACTGAAATCTCTGCCTCCCATTCTGCTTTTGGAAACTCTATGGAGCCCCTGAGGTTTTCCCCTTGGATCAACTCCACACTACACACCTCCACTTATAAACCCTCTGTAAATACCCCTGAGAGCATCAATGATCTTGCTGAGTTATCAGAAGAGCAACACTTGAGTCAGATCAGTCACAATGCTTTCAATGAGACTGCTACCTTCGATCGATGTCCTTCTTGTCTCTTTCTCCTTTCATGTCTTTATTCTTCTTCAATATGTTGTGTAAAAACTTGGCATTTTGTGTATGAAACAGGTTGTGGGTCATGCTAGTATTCTGAGTTCAAATGAAAAAAAAAAAAAGTATATCTACCGGTACAGTAGTATAGCAACACCTTAATATCAGGATGTGCCATTGTCTAGAGAAGAGAATGGCACTCTGGCATGTCCTAAAGGGTAGTGGTTGGTGTACATAAAGTAATCCATCATGCAGTCTGAGTGAAGCTAACCTTTGCTTGTCTTTATTGATTCACCTCACCACAGAATCTACAACGCTATGGATTGTGGATCTTGTTTAATCTCTGATTTCTTTTCTTACTATTTGAGTGTTTTACTTATCACATAAATAGCCGACATGTTTTGTCTGCTGGTAAAACATTTTTATCTTCATCTTAGCTGTAGTAGAAAATCAGACAAAAAGGGCATGCCACTTCTGCTATGTGAGGTGAAACATATGGTGCATTTTTAGATCAATGAACAGCTGCCTGCATTGATAGCTGTCACTCTTTATGGCCTTGTGTGTCTCAGTGGAGTCAAAAGATGTTGGTATCTCCTGTTAGCAGAAGCTATTTTTTTTATTTTGTCTCTCACCCGTGACAAAACAGTCTCTACACCAGCTTGATACATTTGAACGCGTAGGAATGTTTGGCTTCAGGCTATGAATAGTGTTCTATAATGAGATTAAAATGCTCGAGTGACAGGTCCCCATTTGCCCAAAAATCAGTATAAAATGGTTTTGTGTTGCAATATGATTTTCCTGTTTTCACTCATTCTAGCTTGTTGCACAAAGGAAAAAAAGAAGGGTGCTATGTACAGAAACATGACAAAACGAGGTATATTATTTCTCAGCCTATGGATGGAGTGTACACAAAGAACAAGTAAAAACACACCAACTTACTGAGTGCCTGAAAGCTCCAAGCAGCCTCTGCTGGATGTCATCTGGTGACAAGAAAAACACGCCCGGTTTCCTGTACTTCTTTCAAAGGGCCGCTGAAATATGCAGTAGTTTATTAGATTAATGTTATTAGTTCTAGTACTTAGCATGAAGTATTAGGATGACACTGGAGAGGAAACTGTTATCCAATTTTACAGGCAGTCTAAAACGGGGACTTTTAATCTCTCATGTTCCAATCTGCTCTTTCTTCCCACACTAATCTCATCTCTTCCAGCTGGAGTGCGGGTAACAGAGGCACTCCGATGTTGCGCCAAGGAAGAGGGTTAATCTGAGCAGGGGGTACCCAAGATGGCTGCTCTGGTCCCAGGCCAGGGGTAAGAGCTAGCTCGCCTCTTCAGCCAGTAGGTCTGCTGGAAGCCTGCTGTGGTAAGCGAGTATCACAGCAATTTTTAGCTCAATATCTGTTGTAAATGCAAAAGTAATTTTAAATTAATTCAACTCTACTCTTAATTAGCAGTCTTAAGCAGTATGTGACAAATCTTGGAATGGTTTTAGACTCTGATTTTAAGTTTAATAAACAAATTAGCTTGCAGAAAAGTTTCTTCCAGTTAAGGCAGATAGTTAAGCCTAAGTCAGTGTTGACCAGATCTGACCTTGAAAAAACAGTCCATCCCTTCATTACAACCCGACTAGACCACTGTAACATGGTTTATGTTGGGGTCAGTCAGGTGTCCCTTTCATGTCTCCAACTCATCCAAAATGCTGCAGCTCTACCATTATTAGGAACTCATAGGTTTGAGCATATTTAACCAGTTTTATTCTCCCTTCACTGGCTCCCCGTGTGTACCAGATTGGATTTTAAAATTCTACTGTTGACCTTTAAGTGCCTTAATGGCCTTGCACTGTAGGGATCTGTGCCTGCCCTGCCCTGCTCACCTGTTTGCCTCCTCACCAGGGGTTTTGTATTTTTGGTAATTACTGGCTCCCCTTTAAATGTTTATGTCTCCTGTGTCTCTCATTAAGTGTAATGTATACGTCTGAATCCTTCCTAGTGTCGTCCTTGCCTCCAGTGTATTCCTGTGGTTTTGCCCCATCAGTATCTTTGCGTTTTCCTTTTTTGTAATAAATCCTTTTTATTTTGCATTGTCTGAATTGCCTTTGAGTCCTGTTTGCACTTTGGGTTTCAAAACAACCGATTTGCTATTTCTCTGACCTATCATATCTTCCTTCTCAGGTGCTGAGATCATCTGACCAGCTGCTTTTGGTTGCACATAAAACCAGAATGAAGCTCAGAGGAAACTGGACATTTTCACTCGTGGGCCCTAAACTTTGGAACAATCTGACCCCCATTATTAAACAGGTCACTTCACTTCCTGTTTTTAAATCTGTTTTAAAACATACCTGTTTTCACTGACTTTTAACACAGTAATTAGATTTTTTTTTTAATCTGTGTTTTTGTTTTTCTTTTGATGGTTTTATTGGATTTTTGGTCTTATTTTATCTTTAAATTCCTGCCACTGATTATTATTTTATTTTTATTTGTTGCCAAGAACTTTGTTAACTGTTGCTGTTTTTAAATGTGCTTTATAAATACATTTGACTTGACTTGCCTTAATCAAAATTAAGAGTAAATATAAAAGTTGTATTAAAAAATCCATCCAATGGCCCCTGAGGTTTTTGCCAACAGATAGTTGATTTTGAGGCAATAGTAAACCTTTCAGCTAAGATCTTGCACAGTTTGTTGGCACTCAAAATGTGTTGGTGATGACTCTCAGCTACTCCCGCTCAAAATCTTAGAGGCCAAATTTTGATTTTTTTTTTTGTTTTGTTTTCTTTCTGCATGAATAAAAAAAAAGTGTAGCAGGATGGGTGAATTTTAATCATTATACTGACATATTTTATTATTTATATAGTTAATAAAAAATTTACACACTGATTTAGTGTATGTTTTTAAATACTGAAGTATGTATTGAGGAGGTCCTTACCCAAGTGGAGGAGTTTAAGTATCTCGGGATCTTGTTCACGAATGAGGGAAAACTGGAGCGTGAGATCGATAGGCGGATAGGTGCAGCGTCCGCAGTGAAGCGGGCGCTGTACCGGTCTGTCGTGGTGAAGAGAGAGCTGAGTCAAAAGGCAAAGCTCTCAATTTACCGATCGATCTACGTTCCCACCCTCATCTATGGTCATGAGCTTTGGGTTATGACCGAAAGAACAAGATCTCGGATACAAGCGGCTGAAATGAGTTTTCTCCGCAGGGTGGCTGGACTCTCCCTTAGAGATAGGGTGAGAAGCTCAGTCATCCGGGAGGGACTCGGAGTAGAGCCGCTGCTTCTCCACATCGAGAGGAGCCAGTTGAGGTGGCTCGGGCATCTGGTTAGGATGCCTCCTGGACGCCTCCCTGGTGAGGTGTTCCGGGCATGTCCCACCGGGAGGAGACCCAGAGGAAGACCCAGGATACGCTGGAGGGACTATGTTTCTCGGCTGGCCTGGGAACGCCTTGGGATTCCCCCAGAGGAGCTGCTCCAAGTGGCTGGGGAGAGGGAAGTCTGGGCCTCCCTACTTAGGCTGCTACCCCCGCGACCCGACCCCGGATAAGCGGAAGAAAATGGATGGATGGATGGATGGATGTATTGAGTATTGTAATAAATCCATGGAATAGATGTTATATTGAGAATTTCTCCAAAATGAAGAAGAAAAAAAATTCCCAAGTTCAAATAGGTTTTTAAATCAAATGCAGATTAATACAAGGTCAACAGAACAATTAAATGCTCAGGATGAGAAGAACCAATTTGACTCACTAAAACAACAAATAACAAACAAAAAAATATAAATAAACAAATTATATATAAATTATAGAAAGGAAAATAAGTGAGATTAAAACATTTCTGCATTTCTACTTGCAAGGGGCGTTTTCATTCTCCAGATCAATACAGTGTTAAGAAATAGTAAAACACCATCAGTGACATTAGTATCCACCTTATTCCTAGCCCCCATGATGCCTTGCGTGAATTAAGGGAACGACTTCCGCCGGAAGTGAGAGCAGCAGTTAAAGCGCAGTCTACTGGCTGTATTTTTCACTGTATTTTTCACGTTTGTTTTTTTGTTTTGTTTATTTCTAATTAATTGCAATGGTTACTTCGTGTTGGGTTAGTGGGTGTTCCTGTCGGGTAGACGTTTGTTCAAAGCGCAGTTTTCACTTAATCCCAAAAATAAGTAAACGTGAAGGATTTATCTCCATCGGAGGAGCTGACAGCTCCCCCTCCTCTGTCTGACTCTGCTCGGGTCTGCTCTCGAAGACATCATGTTCAGAACACGTTTTCTCCGGTAAACAAAATATTCTACATAAATCATTTTGTGAAACAAATTCAGAACAATGTGAGAGTATAATTTTCTCTGTGTTGGAGCTGTTTTTTTTGTTTTTTTTTCATGATTTAGCATCGTGTACTACTGTGGTTAGCTTAGCATGTAGCGTTAGCATCTGTTAAAGTATTTATTATTTACTAAACAAATCTGTGGATAAATAATATAAACACATGTGTGTGTAATACATTTGCAGTACATACATATACTGTGTGTATGTGTTTTGCATTTACGAACGAGTTTGGGACCTAAGAACGGTTCGCAGGTCGATCTGTTCGCAGGTCAGACCTTCCGTACCCTCGTCACTCGGGGATGTCCTGTATTTTTTTTTTTTTTTTGTGGTACCAAGTACTGTACAGTACGTACTTCGCCTATCCTAACACACCTAACACAGTGTAATTAATTAATACAGTACAGTAATAAAAATATAAATTAAATAAAAATATAATTTCTTACTTGGAGGTGGTCAAAGCCGCTGCTGCGTCCCGTGTTAGCTCCCTTGTTAGCTTCTGGAGCTAGCCAGGCCGGAGGTGTTCTCGCGGCGGCCTGGCACCATCGGCGATAAATCTGCAGCTGCCTGGGACATCCACAAAGTTCACAGAGACGTTTCCAGCTCGTAATTAATCCATATGAAGCCATCCTGGTCACCAGTCTTCGGGCCGGCTCCCGGCAGCTAGCCTAAAATGGCGTCCGGTGTTAGCTTCTGGAGCTAGCCAGGCCAGAGCCTGGCCGGAGGTGTTCCCGCGGCGGCCTGGCACGATCTGCGATAAATCCGCTGCTGCCTTAGACATCCACAAAGTTCACAGAGACGTTTCCAGCTCGTAATTAATCCATATGAAGCCATCCTGGTCACCAGTCTTCGGGCCGGCTCCCGGCAGCTAGCCTAAAATGGCGTCCGGTGTTCTACATGAATTTGTGACCGGAGACCCCAGTGACTGAACCTAAAACGCCGTCCGGTGTTCTACATTAATTTGTGACCGTGTAAACTGAAGACCTACTTCCTGTTGCCCAAGATTGCTCAAAAATGATCAGAAATGATCTTTTTTATCATAATTATTATTTATAAAGCCTTTAAAACAACCATAGCTGCAACAAAGTGATGTACACATGAAATTAAGAACATTTAAACACAAAAAAAAATATATATATTTTTTTTTTAATACAGTAATTTCATATTTTTATTAAATATGATATGTTCGTAGGTCCCGTGGTTCGCAGGTCGATGGGGTCGTAGGTCGGGGGTCACCTGTATATATATAATATATATATATATATATATATATATA
>JBBPBX010025900.1:27313-38512 GCA_038048925.1 Garcialebias charrua
ATGAAGAACTGTCTGCATAGTTTATATATATATTTTTTTTTTAATTTAAGCAGATAAACACTGAAAACTTCCCCTTTACAAGAATCTGGTCTTTTTCTTTAATAAATGTTAAAAAGCATTAGATATGCTTTGCTTTGTAGTGTGACCCTTACTAGCCACAAAATCCCTTCCAGCAAACCTAAAGTGGCCCATGGGCCACCAGTTGATAACCACAGTTGTAGCAGGTTGTTGCGGCTCGGACATGTTTAATGTAGTGAACAACGGTGAAAAACTGCTCTTTTTATCGTAAAGGTTGCAGACCCCTGTTCTAGAATAATAAAGTTCACTCTTTGCATTTCAACAGTGGTATTTTTACTTAAATATTGGGTTTATCTTCTCACATCCCTGTAAAGATATATTCATAAAAATATACAAATCAATAAAATGAACATTCATATTTCTGCTTTAAAATTCTTATTTCTGCTGTGGCAATGTAAATTTCCCCACTGTGGGATTAATAAAGGCATCTTATCTTATTATCTGATCTAAAACATTTTAATTTCAAATATAGTGTTTCACGGCTGTGAGGAGTTTATCCAGATCTATAGATCAATATATATATCAGTTGTGCATTAGAAGAAACAGCTGCTGTGCAGATGTGTGGGGGGCAGATCACATATGTGTTCAGCAGCATCCAGTTTGCCTCATGCAACAGGTCAGAGAGAGTCCTGTCCAGCACCTCAAAGGTGAGACAGGTCTGCCCCATGTACTGGAACCAGTCCTAGAACTGGACCAGGTTACAGGCTCTGTGTTCAGGACACTGATCATGTTCATCAGGAACATCTGGAAAACAAGACGAGGACACAAACTAGATGATGTAATGAAAGATGAGCAGCTTGTGGTGCATCTTCAAGCAGAGCAGAAAGAAAAGTGTTGAATCTTCATGAACACACGTCTGGGATCAACCTCTTTATCAGAGTCCTGGAAACATCTGGATCCTTCTTCAGGATCTGAACAGCTGCTGTCTCCTTGGTCTTCAGGCTCAGACATTTGTCCACTTGGACAAAAACAGCCTTCAGCAATAAACTCCAGGACGGAGTGATGAGAGGAGCCGCCTGTTGAAATATGAAGCAGTTCAATGGTTGTTAATGGGAGAGCTTTGTTATGCTGCCATCTGCTGTATCTTCGGTGTATTGCAGCCGTTATTGTGCCGTTAAATAATTAATAAATGAACGCACGTTGAAACACCTGTTCTCTTCAGGTTATGGGCCCAGAGCGTCGCTAAAAAGTTCAGTAAGTGAAGTTTTTGAGTCAGATAAACGGAATTGTGGGATTCACAATGGATGATAAGCTGTTTATTGACAAGCTGAGCGGACCAGAGAACTGGGCAACGTGGAAGTTTCAGATGGAGCATTTGCTAAAAGCTAAAGGACTATGGGGCATGCTAACGGAGACGGATATGCTAACTCTGGATGCTAACGCACAAGCTCGGGCAGAATTCGAGAGACGGAGAGAAAAGGCATTTTCCATGTTAGTGCTGAATGTGAGTACACCCCAGTTGTATTTAATAACAAGCTGCCAAACTCCAAAAGAGGCTTGGGACATGCTAAAAGGACATTTTGAAAGAGACACTTTAGCTAATAAGCTATTCTTGAAGAAGAAATATTTCAGATGTGAAATGAAGGAAAAGGAAAGCTTAAATGACCATTTAAAACGAATGAAGGAACTGACTGATCAGCTAAGAGCAATAGGTGCTGTAATTGAAGAAGAAGATCAGATTGTAACACTCCTGGGTAGCTTACCACCAAGCTATGCTACAATTGTCACCGCTCTAGAAACGAAGATGGACAGTTTGACATTGCAGTTTGTTCAGCAAGCATTAATCAATGAAGAGCAAAAAAGAGTCAATGTTAATGATGACAACAGTGCTGCTACATCAGGTGGTGCATCAGCCATGTCAACACAAGTTCACAGAGAAATGCAGGACCATTCAAAAGTAGTGGGAGCTGAACGACAGAGTTCATGGAGATGTTACAAGTGTGGCAGAGAAGGGCACATAAAGCGTAATTGTCCAAGCTGGAAAAATAAAAATCACAAAGCCAAAAATGCTGTATGTGAAAATGAAGAAAACCCCTCTGAGAGTGCCTTTGTTGCAGGAAATGCAAATCTAACTGAAGGACAAGGACAAGTTGAGTGGTTGATTGATTCTGGAGCATCAAAACACATGACCTGTGAAAAAGAAAATCTTCAAAACTACCAGCAGTTTTCAGAAACACAATCTGTAAAACTGGGTGATGGCAGGGTGGTGGAAGCTCAAGGTTTTGGCATTGTTAAATTGAACATGACCTTCAAAATAAGTGATGCTAAACCTGCCACAATGTATGATGTGTTATATGTTCCAAAATTGTCTGGAAATCTTTTTTCAGTGGGAGCTGCTACAAGAAAAGGAAATACAGTGCAGTTCAAAAAATCTCGGTGCTACATACGTGACAAGGATGGATCGCTTCGAGGAATGGGAACACAAAGATCTGATGGACTGTACCAGTTGGATGTTAAAGGATCTTCACCTGTCTGTCATAGTGCATCAAGTGCATCAGTAACAGCTAATTTATGGCATCAGCGTTTGGGTCACACCACCAAACTAAAGGAACTAGAAGATCTGGTGAATGGAGTGAAATTCTCTGCAGACAAAGAACTTCCTTTCTGTGAAGCCTGTGTGGAAGGCAAGCTCACAAGACAGCCATGTAAAGCAGTGGGAAAAATCCGTTCCAAACGTAAGCTGCAACTGATCCATAGTGATGTCTGTGGACCCATGCAGACTGAATCCATAGGTGGGTCAAAATACTTTGTAACATTTATTGATGACTTTTCTCGCTGTTGTAAGGTTTACTTCATGAAACAAAAAAGTGAAGTCTTAAGCAAATTCAAGGATTTTGAGAGAACATTCTCAAATGAGTGTGGACACAGAGTTGCAAGACTAAGATCAGATAATGGTGGGGAGTACATTTCAAATGAGTTTGAAGAATATTTGAAGGCTCAAGGTATCCACCATGAGAAGTCTGTACCTCATACACCTCAGCAAAATGGAGTTGCAGAAAGAAAAAACAGGACATTGGTTGAAGCAGCTAGAAGCATGTTGTCGCATGCTAAGTTACCAAACATGTACTGGGCTGAAGCAGTAGCAACAGCAGCCTACATACAAAACAGATTGCCAACATCTGTTCTGAAGCGAGAGACACCCTACCAAAGATGGTCTGGTAAAAAACCTGACATGAGCCATGTGAGAGTGTTTGGCTGTGTTGCTTATGCACATGTTCCAGACGCTGAAAGACGAAAACTCGACAAGAAAGCTGTAAAGCTCAGGTTTGTGGGATATGCAAACAACGCAAAAGGATACCGTCTGTTCGATGAAGAAAAAAGAAGAATTCTGATTCGAAAGGATGTCATCTTTAATGAGTCAGACTTTGACTGGAAACAGAAGGAGGACGTTTCCTGCCCAGAGAAAGAGGTGATTACCATCACAGAAGAAAACGAAACAACTGATGATGACGTCACTGTTGAGGAAACTATTCAAAGAGGAAGCAGAATCAGAAGGGCTCCAAAGAGATATGGATATGACGAGTTTGCAGATATGGTGACTGTTGATCATTGTGCTAATGTGTGTTCTGTCATGGAACCAGTCACACTGAAAGAAGCATTAAAGAGTCCAAATGCAAAAAAGTGGCAAGAAGCGGCTGATTTGGAATACCAGTCACTGGAAGAAAATGAAACATGGGATCTGGTGGAACTACCAAAGGACAAAGAGGTCATTGGGTCAAGATGGGTGTTCAAAGTCAAGCATCAAAGTGATGGAGAAGTGGAGCGATACAAGTGCAGACTTGTTGCCAAAGGTTACTCACAGCTTTATGGTGCTGACTACTATGAAACATTTTCACCTGTGGTACGTTTTAGCTCAATTCGTACATTATTGTCCTTTGCCATCCAGAATAACTTACATGTACATCAAATGGATGTTGTCACTGCATTTTTAAATGGACACCTGGAAGAAGAAATCTACATGGAACAACCTGAGGGATACATCAAACCAGGTCAGGAGCATCTTGTATGCAAACTAAAAAAATCAATCTACGGACTAAAACAGTCTCCTCGTTGTTGGAACAAAGAGTTCACAAAATTCATGATGGATCTTGGATTTAAGCAGAGCACCTCGGATCCCTGTGTGTTTGTGAGGTCATCACAGGAGCTGGAGATAATTGCAGTTTATGTAGATGATCTGATGCTGATTACAGAGTCAACTGAAAGAATGGATGAGTTAAAACTGGCTCTCCAAGAACGCTACAAAATGAAGGACTTGGGTGAACTGTCCTACATCCTCGGCGTCTCAGTTATTCAAGACAAAACAAAAAACTGCATCTTTCTTCATCAGAAACAGTACATTGAAACGATTCTTCATAAATATGGGATGGACAAAGCAAATCCTGTTGCAACCCCTGCTGACATCAGTGTAAAGCTGAAAAAGGATGATGGTGTCAGTAATCCTGTCAATCCAAGCACATATCAGTCCATGGTTGGAAGTCTACTGTATGCTGCGATGACAACAAGACCAGACATAGCACAAGCAGTGAGTGCAGTGTCAAAGTTCAATGCAAATCCAAATACTGCACATCTGACTGCTGTGAAGAGGATTCTTCGATACTTAAAGGGCACGGACAAATATTTGACTGGTTTCGCTGATGCTGACTGGGCTGGAGACCAGGACGACCGCCGTTCAACAACAGGCAACATATTTCTACTCAGTGGAGGAGCAGTGAGCTGGCTGAGCAAAAAACAAGCAACGGTTGCACTTTCAACAGCAGAAGCTGAGTATGTTGCTCTCAGTCAAGCAGCTCAAGAAGGTACCTGGCTGAGAAGATTACTGAATGATCTTGGTATGGTCACAAAACCTACAGTGATTCTGGAGGACAACCAAGGAGCCATTGCAATTGCAAAGAATCCAGTGGACCATTCCAGAACCAAGCACATAGACATTCGCTCCCCCACCAGCTGTTAGCACATCAGCTGCTAGCAGCTCATCAGCGGCTAGATCGGATATCATCAAATTCTGTGTTGTCAACGCCCGATCTGTTTGCAACAAAACGTTCATCCTCAGGGATTACTTTGAAGAGCACGACTTGGACTTTTTCTGCATCACAGAGTCGTGGATGTCGTCGGGTGAGTCCAGCGCGCTGACGGAAATAATACCACCAAACTGTTTGTTTTTTAACGACCCGCGACCATCAGGTCGTGGCGGTGGGTTATTAACTATCTTCAAATCAACTTTTGACTGTAAACAACTGTCCATTCCAGTCTCCTGCTCTAGCTTTGAGCTGACTGTGTTTGAACTAGGACATTCACCTGTAACTTTGTGTGCTCTTGTCTACCGGCCGCCTCGTTCTAAGAACTTCATCAGCGAGTTTTCTGATTTCTTGGCTGAAATTACAGCTAAATATTCTCGGGTCGTCATTTCAGGCGACTTCAACTTGCACGTGTGTTGTCCTGAGAAGCCCATGGTTAAGGACTTTTTAGATTTATTGGACTCATTTAATTTAACTCAACACGTGAACTCTCCCACGCAGCAGCGTGGACATTTGTTGGACCTTGTTTTAACATGTGATGTGACTGTTTCAAACCTTGAAATAGGAGACACTGTATTCTCAGATCATAGGCCAGTGAATTTTCAGTTCACCATCCCCCATGTAAATCCTAAAACATGCATTTCTGCACGTAAAGGCAGGAATGTTAACCATTTAACTGCCGCACGTTTCACTGAGGTCTACAACAATGACATGTTAATTCAGCCCCCGGGGTTCCTCTCCAGCACTGAGGAGCTGACAAACCAGTTTGACTCTGTTTGTTTAAAGACTTTGGATAAAGTAGCGCCTATCAAAACGAGAAGACCAAAACTCAGGGCCGAACCGTGGCTGAATGACACGACCAGAGCTGCGAGGCAGCAATGCCGAAAGGTGGAGAGGAAGTGGAAAAAAGACAGTCTGCAGGTCTCTTTTGAGATGGTAAAAGAGAGCTGGCGCCGATATCAGAAAGCAGTGATAACTGCTAAATCACAATACTTCGCTGATATCATTGCTGCAAATTCTCGTAACCCTCGAGTTTTGTTCTCCACCCTAAACTCTGTTCTCCACCTCACTGAACAATCACCCATGGAAGCCTCGACTGAGCTGTGCGAGAACTTCCAACATTTCTTTTTAGATAAAATCGCAACCACCAGGGCTCTCATTTCTCCTCCATCTCACGATCCATCCATCCCACCTCAATCTGTTGCTGTGTTTGACCATTTTGAACCAGTCTCTCTGTCCTCTCTAGAGCAGGTCATGTGTAGCCTGAAACCATCTGGCTCCCCCTTCGATGTGGTCCCCCCTCGGCTTCTAAAGGAGGTTTTTCACACTCTAGGTCCCGCCATTCTCTCTATTGTTAATAGCAGTCTATCCTCGGGTGTGGTGCCAAAATCATTAAAACATGCTGCTGTTCAACCCCTCCTGAAAAAACCAAACCTCGACCCGTCAGTATTATCCAACTTCAGGCCTGTCTCCAGACTCCCATTTGTTTCTAAACTTCTAGAGAAAATAGTTGAGTCCCAACTAAAGTGCTTCCTGGAGGATCACGCTATCCCCGAGCTATTCCAGTCTGGCTTCAAATCCCTCCACAGCACTGAGACTGCCCTACTGAAGGTTTTTAACGACATCTTTCTATCCACAGATACTGGTGACTCTGTGCTGCTTGTCCTATTGGACCTCACATCCGCTTTCGACACCATTGACCATGAGATCCTCATTGCTAGGTTGGAGCAGTGGGTGGGCATCTCAGGATCAGCCCTAAACTGGTTCAGATCCTACCTCTCTGACAGGTCTTTTTGTGTGTCCATCAATGATTTTACTTCTGCAGTGGCGGCTCTTAAATGGGGGGTTCCGCAGGGGTCCATCCTGGGTCCTCTCTTGTTCTCCTTATACCTGCTGCCACTCGGTGCTATCTTCCGGAAACACAATATACCTTTCCACTTCTACGCTGATGACTGTCAAATCTACTTCCCCCTAAGACAAAATGGTACAGGCTCTATTCAACCTCTGCTCGACTGCCTGGCTGACATCAGGGACTGGATGGCTTTAAATTTCTTAAGCTTCAATGATAAGAAGTCTGAAGCCATATTGTTCCTTCCCAATGACACAACCTCAAACCACTGCATTGACCTGTCTGCTCTACCCCTGTCAGAAAAACAAAAAGTCAAAAATCTGGGAGTGATAATGGATCCTTCCATGAAACTCAACAGTCATGTAAACATGATTGTCAAATCCTGTTTTTTCCAGCTGAGGCGTCTGTCTAAGCTGAAGCCCATATTATCCAAAAAGCACCTGGAGACAGTGATTCACGCATTCATTACATCTAGGCTTGATTACTGCAATTCACTTCTGTTTGGCGTCAGTCAAGCCACCATTGCACGATTACAACTGGTTCAGAACGCAGCTGCCCGATTTTTAACCAGCACACGCAAAAGAGAGCACATTACACCAGTCTTGGCCTCCCTTCACTGGCTACCGGTTCATCTTCGAATCCAATTCAAAATTCTCATGTATGTCTACAAATCGCTGAACAGTCTCGCCCCCGCCTATCTCTCGGATCTGATACACCCATATGTCCCTCCACGTGCTTTGAGGTCAGAGGATCAGGTACTCTTAATAGTTCCAGAAACTCGCCTTAAGCGCAGGGGTGACAGAGCGTTCTCTGTAGCAGGCCCAAGACTCTGGAACGAGTTACCGCTGCTCATCAAACAGGCCCCCTCCCTCTCGGTTTTCAAATCCCGGTTAAAAACTCACTACTACTCCATCGCTTTCAATGCCAGCTGATGTGTACTGGATCGTTTGATTTATGATCTGCAATGTTTTTATGTTTTTCGTGTTGTACTTCATTGTATGTGTTGCCTGTTGCGTGTTTGTTTGTCCAGCACTTTGGTGGACTTGTTCCTGTTTAAAGTGCTTTATAAATAAAATGGTATGGTATGGTATGGTATTACATTCATGAGTGTGTACAGAATGGTGAAGTCAAGTTAGAGTATTGTCAAACCGATGACATGAAGGCAGATTTCTTGACAAAGCCTCTTGCAAGACAGAAGTTTGAGTATTTTAGAAGAAAAATTTGACTTTTTCCAATGTAAATCTGTGATAGAATGTCTTGCATTGTAGTTTGTTTGTTTTTTGGAAAGTTAATAAGTGCAAGTTGAGTTAAAATTTATTTCAGCACTATCTTGTGTTTTAATACCATTGTAAAAAATTAAGTGGTAGTGTTGAAATATGAAGCAGTAATTTGTTCAATGGTTGTTAATGGGAGAGCTTTGTTATGCTGCCATCTGCTGTATCTTCGGTGTATTGCAGCCGTTGAGCCGTTAAATAATTAATAAATGAACGCACATTGAAACACCTGTTCTCTTCAATCGTGATATAAAAAAGTCCATATCGTGATATATGATTTTTCCATATCGCCCAGCACTATTACATACATACATGTTCTGCACTGTTTTTATTGTTTTTATTGATCTTAATGTTTTAACAACTGTTTAATTTTTATGTGTTTAAATGTTCTTGATTTTATGTACAGCACTTTGTTGCAGCTGTGGTTGTTTTAAAGGGCTCTATAAATAAAGTATTATTATTACATACTTGTACATGAGACATACATACATACATACATATATACATGCTACATACATACATGCTACATACACACATGCTACATACATAATACATACATACATACATACTGCATACATACTACATACATGCTACATACATACATACATGCTACATACATACATGTTACATACACACATGCTACATACATACTACATACATACATACATGCATACTGCATACATACTACATACATGCTACATACATACATACATGCTACATACATGCATGCTACATACATGCTACATACATACATGTTACATACATACATGCTACATACATGCTATACACATACATGCTACATACATACATGCTACATACATACAGAATACAGTACATACATACATATTACATACATACATACATACATACATACATACATACATACATACATACATACATACATACATACATGAGACATACATACTGCATACATACATATATACATGTCACATACATACATGCTACATACACACATGTTACATACATACTACATACATACATACATACATACATACATACATACATACATACATACTACATACATACTACATACATGCTACATACATGCTACATATATACATGTGTAGTGGACCTACCCAGGGTCAAACTAAGGTTTTTGAACTGTCCAGTGATGACCTTTACTGACCTCTCAGTAAAGCAAGACATTTACCACAAAATCATTCCATTAGTTGTAATCTGAGAATATAGTCATCAAAAGAGACTATTTCTATCTTTGATTTTATTCTAATGTGATCAAAAGAATAACTTTTGTCATTTTCATGATATATGTTATATGCTGTTATTCTTTAAATGTGAAACATCAATGTGTCATTTCTGCAAGTGAAAAGGTGTCAAAGTTCAGCTAATATGTCAAACTGTGCTTTTCAGATTTGTTTTAGAAGTGTTAAGACGCTAATCCAAGTGTTTTTCCTCTTGGAGTCTATGAGTCTGTCTTTTCCTAAACATTTCTCTCTGCTGCTAGTTGTGGCCTTGTACTCTGATAACAATAAGTGAACTCCCCGACCGGTCCTGTTGGACCAATGGGGAAAAAACAAGTCGCTCTCCTCTCAGAGCCGGTACTAAGTTCTAAGCTGTTGCTGAACGCTTCAGAGTTTGGAAGGAACGAGAAGGTTCCGGAGTTTCTGGGAGCTTCAAAGACATGAAGACGTCCCAAAGAGCTGAATGAATGCCTGTCACCCGCCAAGGACAGTCATTCAGCTAAGGATTGTATAACATGCCGTTATGAATCCACTTCGAACGAGCGTAAGCTCAAGACTTTGTTTATTCCTTCATGGAATAAGTTTATCTTGAAGTCAGAGGCCTGAAGCTGACACATTTTCTGATGGTCGATGCGGAAACCAGGAGACGTTGGAAACGTAAACGAATAACCTGCTCAGAGGTGCTGGTTCCCACACGGACCCGTACATCTGAAAAGCTACAAGGTCTTCTCTCTTACCGGGCTGTCGTCAAAAGGTAAAGAGCTGTTTACAAACGTACCTGGATTTTAGCAGAAGTCGGATGAGAAGTGTCACTTTGGTCTCATGCTCACAATAATTTCCTTTAAACCATCTCTCCTCCTATTCTTTTCCCTCTCAATCTAAGCTGGAAACTAATTAAGTTAAAGAGCCCTCAGACTAAATATGTTTAACATCTAGTATTTATGTCTGTTGTTATAATTCAAGTGTGCTGACGTAGTAAATTGAAAGAAAGTGAAATCCTGTCAATTAAGTGTAATGGTGTTGATTTTAGTGTATTTATTTTAAATAAATGGTAGTGTCGCCTGGCATACCAAACTAAGTCAATATCCATTGTCACTCTATAGCTCTGTTTATTTATCCATCATAAAGATCACAGTAATATTGGGTAAACTGAAAAAGAAAAGAATCCGTGAAATTACTATTCAATCTGAATAAGTAAATTAATTAAGGATAAAGAGGTCAGCTTAATACTGACCCCTGTTAAAATCCTTTAGTTACATCTGGGTGGCACTATATGTGTTTAAAGACACAATATAGGGTCTCCCTCATGTTTCCTTCATCTGGTGGCCGTACGTGTTTTCTGAAAGTTTATTGATATATCTGTGGTCTCTCATGAACTGTAACGTCATGTTTGCATATTAGGATCCAAGTTTTAAACTCTAAGGATAATAATTTTGGCTGGAAGTGTCAAGACAGGCAGATTCTGCATGTTTTTATCATTTGAAGCTGTGAGATTATTATCGTTTCAACTCTGTTACACGCTGTTGGAAGCATTCAGGTGAAGTTTTGTCAGCCGTGGTCTGTGGGGGTTCTGGTCCTGTTCGGTCCAGTTCACGCAGACTCCTGTACAAAGCTTTGTTTGACCGCCGAGTCAAATTGCCTGAAAAGCTAATTTAACATCTACAAGATTGCTGGTGTGGTATTTTACATGTTAGAGCAGGTCATAGAAGCATATTACTGTAGAACGTTGTCGGATAGTGGTTCTGTTTAGACCCGAGTTTCTG
>JBBPBX010025901.1:17701-29313 GCA_038048925.1 Garcialebias charrua
GGGTTCGAACGAACTACCCACTTTGCCTATGAAGTCCCATCTAGGGATTTTATGAGGGGCAGTTCGTTTAAATGAGAAGTTGACCAGGATGATACAACACGCCTCAGTAGCTCACTGATAACGTGTTGGGTTGACGCTCCAAACCTTATGGGTTCGATTGCCACATGGTTGAACTTGTTTTTTATATTTTCTTTTATTATTTATTCATTCCAGATTAAAAGAACACAAGAAAACTAATTTACAAAACAACAAGAAATAAAACTATACATGAAATGAAAGGAAGCAGAAGAAGAAAATAATCCTATTATATCTGCCCCTTATTTTCTTCTTCTGCTTCTTTTCATTTCATGTATTGTTTTATTTCTTGTTGTTTTGTAAATAGTTTTCTTGTGTTCTTTTAATCTGGAATGAATAAATAATCTAAAACCCCAAAAAATAAGTTATACCATGTGGGAATCGAACCCACTTGGTCTACATAAGGTTTGCAGTAGCGGCGCAACTCGTTTCCAGTGAGCTACTGACGCGTGTTCATCTATTACGGTCCGCATTTCTTTTAAACGAACCGCCCCTCATAAAATTCTGGCTACGCCCCTGTGTTTATGACGGGGAGGATGGCGCGCTTACAGCTCGCCTAAACCCTGCTCTGAAATCAGTCCGGAATGGCGGCGCGGCTCATATGTGAGGTGGAAATGGCGTCCAACGCGCGTTCGGCCCTCAAATATTGCGCAACAACCGACCTGAGCCAGCAAGTGGAAAAGGGGCATAATATGGTTCTGTGAGACCTCTTCTGTCTGAAGAGCCATCAGCCATGGTACCATGGTTTTGTACAGATAATAGTAAAGTTTTTGTTTCTTCTTCTTTCGGCTGCTCCTTCTTCAGGGGTCGACACAGTGAACTAAGTTGTACAAAGACTTGGAGATTGTTTTACACCGGATGTCCTTCCTGACACAACCACAGACCACTGAGCTACCACAGCCCTCTGTGTGGAGCTGCCAGCTAGGGCGCCCGGGAAGAGCAGATGGTGGGGGGTTAAATGCCTTGCTCAAGGGCCCAGAGTGGGGCAAATGAGGGTGGAGGCAGGTGTGGGTGCTTCACCTTTCCCACTCACATTTTGATGTTGTCGGTCCGGGGAGTTGAACCTGTGACCTCAGAGGCCTGCCTTTTCCTACCTCTGCGCCACCACTCCCCAGTCCACAGATACAAAAGTGAAATACTTCAAATATAAAAAATAAGACATCATTTAGTAAAATGCTACCTATTCTTTTTATTTGCTTATTTCATCTTATCACTAGAATAACTGCCTCTAATTATTTAACTAGTTTCCTCTGCTGATAAAATGCCAAAAATCCCATATTTATTGGGAAAAAAAACTATTTATTTGGAGCTTCAAGCTCATAGAACAGAAGAAATGCACATTTATAATGATCTCTCCTCATTTTCAGCTCAGTTCTTGCCTCATTCAGTTTCCATCACTGAAGAAAAAAGCTTTGTAAGCTCAGTCATCCAGGTGGAAACAACAAAAAGGGTTAAATTGTGTCATTCGGATCAGTTTCTTTAAGTGAGACTGTCCAGATGACACGATTTAGCTTTTGTTGTCACTGAGGGACTTTCATACGTCCAAACTGAGTAAACAAACACATCTTTTCTTTTCACCTGGACACAGCTGACAACACTTGAAACATTTTCTGCCACAAACCAAACGTTTATCACAGCAACGATCATATCATCATAAGTCTACATGCAACACTTTATTTTTTTCATTCATAAAATGCTAAAATCGGTAACGGCTTTAGCTGGAGACAGGTCGTCCCAAACGGGGACTGTCCCTGGAAATCGGGGACATCTGGTCACCCTATTTGTGACTTATTGTTTGTGTATTTATGTTACGATAAACGATTAAAGTTAATTGTGCATGCGGATTGAATTCAACCTTTATTTATCCAGGTAGTCTCATTGAGTCACAAGGACTCCTCTACAAGAGAGACCTGATCCGACAGACAACAAGAATGTACAGGTAGTCCCCGACTTACGAGCGCTCTGACCTACGAGGTTCCGGACTTACGAGCTGGCGAATTTTTGGAAAAAACGCAAAAAATACCGAGTTTTTCTGTGTTTTTTCACCACAGTTCGTTAGCTAAACATGTGGACACACGTTTCCGATCATTTTTATGCACTCGTAAGCAGTTTTTCGATGAAAAACGAGTGTTTGTAGTCGCGCTAGCAAAACCGTTCCAACTTACGAGCGAAATTCCGGACTTACGAGACACGTGGCGGCCGTTCCAAGTTACGAATTTTCGCTTTACGAGCGCCTCGTTGTAACGGAACTCGCTCGTAAGTCGGGGACTACCTGTATACAATAATGGAAAAGCAATAAAAAGTAGTGTTATAAAAGCAATCAAATCAAGGTGCTATATAAAACAAGATAAAATACTAAGAACAAGAACATACTTTCAGATCATCATTATATTAATCCCGTGTATTTATACAAACATTTATGGTATTAATAGTGATTTTGATATTGTTAGCTATAGAAAACGATGTTAACATTGATCCTGTTGTGCAGGACAGGTTTCCTATGATGGCGAGCTACCACCAGGCTTCAGGCCGAAGAACCCGGAGCCAGAAGTGGATCTGTTTTGTGCGGTAGGAGGCGCTGTAGCCTGCTCCCTTCACACACCCAAGAACATTTACATATACATGTACAGTACTAATGACACCTAAAGACTTATTTAGTCTTTATTGACTTATTGAACTGTTTAAACCCCTGAACTTGTCTGGACTACTGCCCTGGTTTTAGTTTTTTCTTGAACTGTGAGATTAATATCAACATTTGAATTTAGTCTGGATAATTTGGGAGATTTGTTTGTTTATGTTTATTAAATTTGTTCTTTTTTTTTTTTTTTACAAAAAACACAATACAAAACAATCCCATCAATGATAACGTACGAAATATTAAAAAAATGAAAGGTAGCAGAAAGAAGAAAAAATCTTATTATATCTGTCCCTTTTTTTTTTTTTTCAAACACTCAGTTCAAACAATAATACTCTTCCAATAACAGTACAAAATCAATAACTTTCTAATTTTCTAACTACGGTAATACAATACTGTATACAGTACATTACGCTACTTCATATATTTTTTTTTTAACAATTTAATTTTGATCATTTTCTTAAATGTAAACATTGACTTGGCATTTTTAACTTCATTCGCCAAGCCATTCCATAATCCAATTCCCTGGATTGAGGTAGAACGTCCCTTCAAACTAGTTCTGAATTTTGGTTTTATAAATATCTCTGTCCCCTTAAGATTATAACAACTTTGTCTTTTAACATAATGCTTTTGGATATTTAAAGGTAATGCGTTATTCTGAGCCCTATCCACAATATTCCTGAAGGTGGCACTGTATTTGCGATTATGGGACTTACTTCCGTTTGACCCCGGAAGTAGAATTTCTGCATTGGCTCCTCGTTGTTTACTTGTTTATCTGTGCGCGTCGTTGAAGTTCTGTTAAAGTTCTGTTTTCTGTTATTTTGAGCTAATATTGTCACGAAGATGTCTTGTGGAGCTCGGGTACCTGTTGCGCTGTTCGTGGCTGTAAGAATAATCAGACGAAGCTGAATTTGTGGCTGCAACTAGTGTGTGTTGAACAGGCTCCGAAAACAAAAACCTGCATCCTTCTTTATGGCTGGGCTACGAGAAACCACCTGAAAAAAAGACTCTGTATCCTCCAGAGGATCGAGAACACCAGGTATGATTTGAGACAGCTTTTAGTGTTATGATTTTATGTAGTCAGTGATTAAATGATACTAATATTTTCGTGCATAACTGGCAAATAAACACACGCACCTATATACTGTATGTATGCTGTCTGTGTATATTTATTTATACTGTATATATAATATAGGTGTGTGTTGTGTTTATTTATATATATATATAATATTTATATATATATATATATATATATATATATATATATATATATATATAATATAGGTGTGTGTGCTTATTTATATATATATATAGATGTGTGTTTATATATAATATAGGCGTGTGTGTATATATAATATAGGTGTGTGTGTGTGCGTGGGTTTCTTTTATATATAATCTAGGTGTGTTTGTGTGTGTTTATTTATATATATATATATATATATATAATCTAGGTGTGCGTGTGTGTGTGCGTTTATTTATATATATAATCTATGTGTGTGTGTGTTTAATAATAATAATAATAATGTCTATACCTGTCATCTGCGTATGTTTCCCAGACACAGACGAAATTCGGCTCTGCATTTAACCCAACCACCTACCAGGTGGTGCAGTGAGCAGCCCGAAAGCGCCCGGGGAGCTGGAGAAATAGGTGTGCACTCATAGACACCCCAAGCTGGGTAGTGGCCGGGGCGCGAACCCGCGACCTTCGGATCCGTAGTCAAAAGCCCTGCCACTAGACCATCTTGGCAGTTATATATATATATAATCTAGGTGTGTGTGTGTTTGTGTGTGTTCATAAATGAACCCTAATGTTTGTATACTGTACTTTTCTTTTCCTCCTTTCTGTTATATTTCTGCATAAGGTGAGTTCCAGGGATGGATGGATGACGCTCCAGTTGGTCCAGGGATGGATGACGCTCCAGTTGGTCCAGGGATGGATGACGCTCCAGTTGGTCCAGGGATGGATGACACTCCAGTTGGCCCAGAAGTTTGTGTGCAGTTATGTACCACAGCAACAAATGAGTGAAAATATAATTTCTATAAATAAATCTGCGTTTGAAGTGCATTTGGTGTTGCTGTGTTTCACCTTCTTTATTTCAATAAGATACGTTGTTTAATGTCTAATGAGAAGTTCTACTGCAAATAAAAAAACTAGATGTGATTGTTTTTTTGGCAACTTACCAGTTTAGTTTTTTATTGACAAGTACAAAACTTAGAAACATGCACGTTGCTGTGGTTCCTCCTCCAGGAGGAGATTGATAAGAATAAAAGCTATAATTATAAATTTTAGGCTGATTGGTAACTCTAAATTGACTCTGGGTGTGAGTGAGACAGGTCCCTCTTGTAAATGAGTCCCCGTGGCTCAACGAGGCAAGCCTGTATAAATAAAGGTTGAATGAATGAATGAATAAACTAAAAACATTTGAAACTGAATACAATATGAGAACTGTGGGTGATTTGATGTCTTTTAATGAAAATGATTGGCTGCAGAATAAATACCAGAATAAATACCAGGTCAAATACACTCAACAAGAAATGATGGGCAGTTTCTGATTTTAAACAAACTGGAACAGATTCCTAATCATGTGGGACCACTGGACGACCACTGGACGACCACTGGACGACCACTGGACGACCACTGGACGACTGGCGCAAGCAGCAAACCCCTCCGGAATCCAAGACGATGGAACTCGGCCCTTCACTCGTCTGTACCTTAAAAAAAAAAAGAATAAAACTGTCATGTTTGCATCACAAAGTCTAAAATAAGACCAAGTTTGCTACTCAAAGTAGAAAGAATAAATACAGTTGCTCCTACATTTTTTACTCATTCACAAAGATATACTGTAATGTTCAATTTTATATTGATTTCAGTAATTTTATCTTAGATTTACTTTAATATTTTTGAATTATTGTGCCAGGTGCTTGTGTCATTACTTGTTCTTCTGCTCCTGCGTCTCAGAGTAAGTGTGTCTGTCAACTTCAGCGTGGGAGACCAGTCTGTGACTTGTGTGCAGGCCTTCCTGAAAAAATAAATATTTCAATAGAACAAATGTAGTAATAACCAAAAGATGAACTTGTGTTATGGAATATTTTCTGTACAAACAGCATCCCACTGCTTTATTCACATGAGAGTAACAGGGACCTACAATCAAAACAGTACTACAGTACAGTGTATGTGCAGTATGTATGTATATACTGTATATATAGTGTGCATACAGTATACACATACACACAGCATATGTATGTACTGCAAATGTATTACACACACATGTAGTTATATTATTTATCCACAGATTTGTTTAGTAAATACTTTAACAGATGCTAACGCTACATGCTAAGCTAACCACAGCTAGTAGACAATGCTAAATCATGAAGAAAAAAACAACAACAGCTCCAACACAGAGAAAATTATACTCTCACATTGTTCTGAAATTGTTTCACAAAATGATTTATGTAGAATATTTTGTTTACCGGAGAAAACGTGATCTGAACACGACGTCTTCGAGAGCAGATCCGAGCAGAGGAGGGGCAGCTGTCAGCTCCTCCGATGGAGATAAATCCTTCACGTTTACTTATTTTTGGGACTAAGTGAAAACTGCGCTTTGAACAAACGTCTACCCGACAGGAACACCCACTGACCCAACACGAAGTAACCATTGTAATTAATTAGAAATAAACAAAACAAAAAAAACAAACGTGATAAATACAGCCAGTAGACTGGGCTTTAACTGCTGCTCTCACTTCAGGCGGAAGTCGTTCCCATAATTCGCGCAAGGCATCATGGGGCGTAGGAATATTGTGGATACATACCGGTAACTGATAAAATATTATATTCTACCAAATCATGGAACTTCAATAACCAGTTGATAAAATAATGTACTAGATGGATGACAGTAATGTTTTCTAGTGATAATTCTTACAGCTCTTTTCTGTAATACAAAAATAGGCTTTGTGATTGTTTTACACGCATTCCCCCAAACATCAATACAATAGATTAAGTGTGGAACAATGATTGTGTTATACAACAAATACAGAGCTTTATCATTCAATAGGTCTCTGACTTTGTACAGTACTGCTATCGATTTAGCTATTTTTATTCTTACAGAATTTATGTGTTGTTTCCATGTCAGTTTGTCATCAATGATAACACCCAAAAACTTCACCTCACTCACTCTACAAATCTCAACACCCTCAATTTTGAATGGAACATCAACAGTTTTCTTTTTATTACTGAATATCATGTAATTAGTTTTTTTCTAGATTTAATGATAATTTATTGAGTTTAAACCAAGTTTGTATTTTAACTAAATTCTGTCTTTATCAATTCCATCATTTGAGCTATACCTTCACCTAAACAAAAAAAAAAAGTGGTATCATCAGCAAAAAATACACATTTAAGGAGTCCTGACACATTTACCAAGTTATTCACATAGAAAATAAATAGCTTTGGTCCAAGTACAGATATTATTTGTGTTTTCATCATTGAGCCAAGTCTCTGACAGTGCTATTAAAGTAAAAGTTCTGTTTAATTGTTTTAAGTAATCTGTTATTTTGCATAAATTTGCATTTATACTTCTACTATTGAAGTGAATAATAGAGAGACTTCCATTTGTCATATTGATGTCATTAAATTGCTCTTCATTATAATGTTTGCTATCTTTAATTACGGGAATTTTTTTTGCATCAATCACATCCATCCATCCATTTTCTTCCTCTTATCTGGGGTCGGGTCACGGGGGTAGCAGCCTAAGTAGGGAGGCCCAGACTTCCCTCTCCCCAGCCACTTGGAGCAGCTCCTCTGGGGGAATCCCAAGGCGTTCCCAGGCCAGCCGAGAAACATAGTCCCTCCAGCGTGTCCTGGGTCTTCCTCTGGGTCTCCTCCCGGTGGGACATGCCCGGAACACCTCACCAGGGAGGCGTCCAGGAGGCATCCTAACCAGATGCCCGAGCCACCTCAACTGGCTCCTCTCGATGTGGAGAAGCAGCGGCTCTACTCCGAGTCCCTCCCGGATGACTGAGCTTCTCACCCTATCTATACCTGCAAACTAGTCACCTTTCGGCGAAATTCGCCGTTTTCAAAGCAAAATATATCATTTACGTGATTCGTGTAGATCCAATGAGATTTTGTTTTCGGGGGGGGGGGGTCAGACCCGTGGCAGATTATAGAATGCATTATTTCCCCCTGACTGGATTTCAAGACACAGCAATGCATCTGTCGTCAATAAAACATCTTTGGTGGAGCGCGTCATTTTGGCCAATCACAACCTCAGGATAGACAGGGGGAGGAGACGAAAACGAAATCTGTAAAAAATAATAAATAAAAAAAACCTCCGCAGCGCGAGTCCAGAGCTCTGCGCGAGTCGCGCTGCGGAGGTGCAACAGAGCGCGAGGGAGGCGGAAGTAGAACAGGCGGTGTTTTCAAAGAAGTCAATTTTACAAATGAACGACGCAGAGACAACTGTTCGACCAAACTCCTCTAACGTGTGGGAGCTCTTGAAGCTTCAAAAAAACCTGCAACATGCAGTTTTCAAAAGTGACGACACGACACGAGAGAACCACGCTGAACCGAGTCGTAAACTTCACACGGTGTGTATCACTAAATCAGAATACTGTAAAAAGCCCTCCTAAATTCCTGAATTTATGTCACCTGTTCATTGGGTAAAGTTAATATTTTTTATACATAAAGTTGAGTGTCACCATTGTTTAGTAAATGGCATGTTGTGTTACAAATAAAACTACATGTAAATAAAAATTAACAAAATAAAAGTCTAACAAAATAAAAGTCAGTTGCACCCCTAACGTCACTGTGATAAATTGTCACATTAATTTTTTTTATTTATTATTAAATTTATTCATTTTACATTGAAACATAAAAAAGAAAAAATATTTCAGAAATATGTGAAAAAAAGAATACATAAAATGAAAGGTGGCAGAAAGAAGAAGAATTCTTATTAAGTTTAATTATCTTAGCCACAGGAGTGAGTTTAAAAACAGGATGATGTCTAGATGAACTAGTTGAATGAGGTGTCTCTAAAACATCCTGATGCATGATCAATAATAATTTAAACAATTTTTTTAATCTGTCCACAGGACCTGACTTTATTTTGTTAGATGTCTCTAAAATAGTTAGTGAATCAAGTGTTTACATGTAGGTAAACATAGATGTTTAACAACTTGTTAAAATACACCAGAATGCAGGAAATGGCCTCTACATTATTCAAAAATTTCTGGCAAAACATTTAAAAAATGAGTGTTTACTGTTAGTAAGTTTTATTTATATAGCACATTTCACAGACATGAGAGTCACAAAGTGCTTTACAAAAGGAAAAATAAACTAATAAAATCACAGAAGTACTATACAAAAAGGTAAAACATAACAAACTCTAAAATCAATGTACAAAATTAACCAAAAGCCTGTCTGAAGAGATAAGTCTTAAGTTTTTAAATGCATCTGTTGACTCGGAGCAGCGCATTGTTAGCAAAATGTTCTGCTGTATTTGACTTGCTGCTGTTGTTGGTTGTTGATTTTTTGGTTGACACAATCTTTCCTATTTATGTTTTCATTAAATCAGGTTAGTAAATGACTTTTACCTGAAGCATGTTAAAATTACAAAATCTTTCGGGGGTGGGGGGGTTGTTGGCGCAACGTTTGTCACCTTTTTCATCCCTTCTGAGTTTGCAGGTATGATCTCTAAGGGAGAAACCAGTTGGCTGATGACAGCCAGCTGGTTTCTGTGAGCAGCTGGTTTCAGGCTGTCATCAGCAAACTGGTTGATCCACTGTGAGAAGGTGCTATTTATAAGACTGAGCTGAATACAGAACCTCAGACTGAGGAAGTCTTTTGGATGAAAGACGAAACGTTTCCAGAGGACCAGACTTAGCTTTTTTAGATAATGAATGGAGCCAAGATGGTGTAGTGGCAGGGCTTCCGACTTGGGACCCGAAGGACGTGGGTTCGCGCCCCGGCCACTACACACCTTGGGGTGTCTATGAGTGCACACCTAATTCTCCAGCTCCCCAGGCGCTTTCTATGGCTGCTCACTGCACCACCTGGTGGTGGTTGGGTTAAATGCAGAGACGAATTTCGTCTGTGTATGGTAAACATACACAGATGACAGACAAACACATTATTATTATTATAATAAATATGGTAAATATTGTCTCAACTTTAATCCAAATGTACCTGTTTCCTGTGTGTTTTGTTAAATGAAACTTTTCCTGATAACCAGGCTGCTGCTGCAGCTGAGTGATCACCACTTTACCTTATCATTAGCATCTGCATCATTTGTGCTGCACTGACCTTCAGGGTGAGTCTGAAGACTGGCAGCTGTGAGTAATCGTTCTGTAGAACAATGGACTCCAGATAATGTAGAAATGACCTTTGACCCTCCTCAGATTGATGGGCAGAAACCGCTCTGAGATCATTGCTGATGTTTTTCCGTCTTGGTGTTGTGTTGTCTCACCTGTGGGCTCTAGAGCAGCAGAACCTGCTCCTCTTTCTAAGAGTGATCTGCAGCAGGTGCGCTGAAGGCGTTCCGCTCGTTACAGTAACTGTTACACAACAACAAGCTGAAGACACACGGGACCACCGGCAGGCGTTCTCCCAGCTCGGGGCCTCTGGGGCCCACCTGGCTCTCAGGAGCACAGACTGACACAGTTACTGTGTTTGAGGAGCTGCACGGGGTCCCAGGAGCCGGTTCACAGACTGGGCCAGAACCACAACAACACAAATAGGTCGCTGCCAAGATGAGCCGAGGAGGAGGAACGAAGAAGAAGAAGGCTCAGAGAACTGATGGATCACCAGTTACATGTTTTTATCTGAGCTAACTTTATCGTCCGCTCATATAGGATGAGAAATAGATTTTGTGTGTGTCCATTTGTACTGTCAGCAAAATATCTCGTGAAACTCTTGAGTTGATTCAAATCAAATTTATTTCTGTTGCACGTTTTAAAAACAGCTGCTGGTTGACCGAGAGCTGAACACAAAACGGTGAAACCTAAAACAAGAAACCAGAAAAGTAAACAAAATATCATGGACCAGCCTGGTCCTCACATGTTTGGAGACATGGACAAAAAGACAGGAGACAGAACTGGAAGTAGAAATGAAGATGTTGAGGTTCTCCTTAGGAGTGACAAGGATGGATAAGATCAGGAATGAGATCATCAGAGGTACAGCACATGTTGAACAACTGGGAGATAAAGTTAGAGAGGACACACTGAGATGGTTTGGACATGTCCAGAGGAGGGACAGTGGTTTGGACATGTCCAGAGGAGGGACAGTGGGTATATTGGTAGAAGGATGTTAGAAATGCAGCTGCAGGAAAAAGACAAAGAGGAGACATATGGATGCAGTTAGAGAGGACATGGAGGTAGTTGGAGTGAGGACAGAGTGAGATGGAGGACTCGCTGTGGAGGTTCCTGATAATGTGTCAGCCAAAAAAAAAAGAAGATAAAGCTGATCAAAACTCCAGGGGCCTCATGTACAAAGACTTGCGTGGACTTCTTACTGAAACGTGACGTACGGTCAAATCCAGTAAACGGCGTACGCACAAAAAAATCCAGGGGCCTCATGTATCAACGGTGCGTACGCACAAAAACCTTGCGTATGCCATCTTCCACGCAAAACTCCGTATGTATCAAAACAGAACTGAACGTGGAAATGTGTGCAGCCCCACGCTAACTCCAGGGCTGGCGTACGCACGTTTCTGTGGTTTTGGTTCCATTGGCGACACCTAGAGGTGATTCTGAGAAACTGTTCTGAAGCTCTGAAGCTCTCGACCTTGACTTCTCTAAATGGTTTTCAGAATCTGTTGGAATCCTGGCAAAAACCAATGCAGATTTGTTCCTGTCTTTGATTTTATACGTCTACCTTATAATGTTTTGCTAGTTTTTTGATACCTTG
>JBBPBX010025902.1:9642-38510 GCA_038048925.1 Garcialebias charrua
CTCATCAAGGACAACCCACCGCTGCCAGTCGTCTACAACCACAAAATCAAGATTGATGTTAACACAGGAGGTTAGGACTTTATATATAAATAAATTCCACATGTGAATAATTAATGTCATAATTCATGTGTAGTGTATACATATCAGAGACTTCATTTGTTATATGTTAACACACATATATGACTAACTTGTTGGTATGTGTGTCATAACAGGTGGGGAGGAGTGGATCAGTACCGGTCTCTATCTCTCTCCTGGCATGAAGACCTACATTGCCATACCTGCAGAGATTCTCAACAAAGGATGGCAGGTACTTTACACAAAGTCAGATGAGGATTTTCTGTTGTTGTTTTTTTTTTTGATAATTTTGTGCTCCTATGCAAACCCATGTACCCACTCCCATTTCAACTCGGACCACAGTACCGTACAGCTGACACCAGGTACACTTGCTTACCAAAATTATTTTTTTGCAGATAACTTGTTGGTATGTCAGTGATTTTCAGGAACAGAGCTCAGTTTTGTTTGTTTGGTTGCTCACTTTTTTTTTATCCTTTTGAGTCATCTAAATTGAAGGATACTGGTAAAACATACTGAGAGGAGAGAAGAAAACGTACTCACTTTTGTTTTCCTTGCATTTTTGTGGAGTATAAAGGAACACAGTTGTAGAGCCCAACCGATATGGAAATTTTGGCTATCGCTGATACTGATTTTGTGGGGTTTAACTGCAGATAACCAATATAATGACTGACATTTTTTTTTACTTTGTCCACCGCCAACACTTACTAACACCAGTATAGATTTACCTTTTACGTTAAATTTATTGTTCTGGATAAAGCTTTACAAGGCAATGGCCTATGCTAGGTTATCTAAACGTTAGCTTATTATCTTGGGAGGCACGTAACTAATGACAAGTGGGTTGGAGGATTGAAGAGCATTTATTATTGTTGATTTGCTTTACAGTTCAGTTACAATAAACTTACCAGGCTCTGTTCAGCAAAATATGCTACACAGTATTGCTCCATGCTTCAGCTGTGCTGAAAGTGAAAGTCAAACAAGTGAACAGCCATAGCTCGAAAAATTCTGCAGCACGAATGTAGTTTTTTATACACTCGTCGAAAAGTGTCCGTAAACTTTCTCTCATTTGGGTCATAAATTCTGATCTGCTCAAGATAATTTAACAAAACTTGATAAACATTGTACTACTGCTAGACAACATGTTGCATATTTGTTTCAGCATGATATTGTGGTGTACTACTTGTGTGTAGAGTATTAGGTATTGCTGCTTCCTTTCTCTCTCATTAGAGTAGCGTATCAGTGGCATATTCCTTTGAGTTCTTGGCATGTGTACCATGTAAATCTGATATTGTTCATGATGCTTTGTAGTTGCTGCCAAGTACAGATTGCATTATTTGAATATATGTAACAATGTCTGCGCCACATTTTTCAGACCTGGTTGCATACTGTTTAAATATCACGTGATGTATACTTGCATAAAATCATAATTTTCCATTTATCCTTTATTAAACAGAAGAAATTGATATGCAAGTAACAATGGAAAGAAACCCTAGAAGATTGTGGTAGGGACCAGATAAGCTTAGAGAAGACTGACATTCAGACCCTGCCACTCATCAGAACTGTCACAAAAATATTGCAGCAAATGCCACAAATACAGTAATGTAGACTACGACATGCTTAGGTTGTGTAACTTTAACCCCCTTTGCCCAATACCTATACAGTATATGTAATGAGAACACATTATGAATGTTAACTCATATTTGTCCAAAAAATCTTAACTTACTTTTTATACCATGTATATAATTCTTTCACATTTTGACCCACATAAAAGGAATTTACATATACATCAGCCTGAAGCATTGACAGAACCACAAGGATCAAAACGGGACCAAAATATTTTGCCTGGTTTACAGAACAGCTGAAATTTTAAGTTATACAGTACTGCAAAGTGCCCATATGCAGCTTCAAAAAGGAAGTTTGTCCTTTAGGACCAATTATCATTTGGACATTTAGGAATCCTATAAATCTAATTTTTAAAACTATATTTTATTTTGTTCTCAGGTCCAGATCGGCTGTCAAACAGATCGACTGCACTCTGATGAGCTGAAGAGGCCTCCAAGTGTTCATGTGCGATTTCCTGTGACCTCAGATATGATCCAGGTGTGGAACTTGTGGGGAGGACTCCTCTACCTGGTGGCTCCACCCAACACACAGGTGCAAGGGGTCAACGCTACAGTGCAGATGGCTGTTCCTGCACCCTATTATAAATCAGGTGTGTGAAGAGTGTATGTGGGTCTTCGCAGGCTGGACGTTTATTCTAGGATTTAATAATAATAATCATTTCATTTAAAAAGTTCCTTTCAGGACACTCAAGGGCACTTCACACCAAGAAATACTCAAGGGCACTTCACAACAAGAAATATATGAGAGATTATGTAAAAGCAAACAACAAGCACAGTGCAAAGATCAACAGGAATAAATTGAAATATAAAATGCAAAGTACATAAAGAATATAAAATACAAAAGAATATAAAATATATCTAGTAAAGTTAAGAATAAGCGAGTCTAAAGAGATTTGTTTTCAGAGCAGTCTTGAATAGAGAAAGAGAGGGGGTGTTTTGTAGGTCTGGCGGTAGAGCGTTCCAGAGGTGAGGGGCAGAGCAGGTGAAGCCCATGCTTCCCCTGGTGGAGAGGCGGGCAGAGGGTACATGGAGATGTAGCGAAGAGGAGGAGCTGAGAGAGTGGGAGGGGATTGAGATTTGTAGGTCAGATAGGTAAGGAGGGGCAAGGTTGTGGATAGCTTTGAAAGTGAGAAGAAGAATTTTGAAGACTATTTAGGGAAAAAATTGTAAGAAAATCTTATCTTTTTATCTAGAGAAAGTTTTTTTTTCTTCAATACTGTATTCTAACGATGATATTTACTAAAACAACTAAAGAATAAGCATTTTTGTTGTTAATCTAAAACACACTTTGTGCTAAAACTGTCCATAAGATGTTTGGTCACATCTGTAATCTGTTCAGATGTTACGACTGGAAACAGCCAAAACCTATTTAGTGGACACTGGACACAGAATGTTTTAAACAAAATGTTATTAAACTGAAAATAAGAGCCTCCAAGCTGGCGAGGTCCTCCCTGGCTTCTCCCACCAGGCCCGGAGCGTCTTCTCTTGGATCAGCGTCCAAAGAAAGAACAATTAAATAATGAAAAGTTCAAAGAAATGGTGGACCGGTGAGTTTGGCCAAAATAAATAAAACGCCACCCAAGCAAACCCAACCCTGTACAAGGCCGTCTTGTCTCCCCAGGCGACAATCTACCTTACCAAAAGTCCCTCTACACAAACAAAAAGCGAAAATAGGACTACCAGCACTCACCAAGTCATAAAAGTACAAATTCATTCAACCTTTTTTTTTTTAGTCAGGTAAATCTCAGGTAAATATAGTTCTAAATAAAAGAAAAAGGGAACAGTCCCTCACTGTTAACCTCAGCTGTCCCCCTCCTGGACAATTGCACAGACATTGCCTTTAACGTCTCTAATAATGAATTCAATCAGGCCTCACAGGTCCACACCTCCAAGTCTAGGCCAGAGTTTCAACCAGCACTTAAGGTGCTTCAACCCACACAGATCTCCAATTTAAACAAATACAGTAGTCGCTTTAAGAGCTTTAAGAGCTCAAACAGTTCAACTACTACTCTCCCAGGAGCAAACTCACAAACAAACAGGGAGGGTGGAGGTCTCCCAGTGTCTGTACACAATACCGCACCATGGCTGTCACTCAGCACTCAGTTTTACCTGAAGTGTATCTTCAGCATGTTCCAAAATGAACCTCAGCTGACTTCTAGTGTTTTTCCCACACCAGCCTCTACTTGATTAACAAGCCAATCCTTGTTTGTATCAAGCCTCCACCACACACAACTCGGTGAGTTAAATCAGAGTCCTCACCTCTCGGCTCAACTAGAGGTCACACGAGCTCCTAACAGAGCTTCAACACAAACTCCACATGGGAGCTCAACACACGGTGGACAAGGTGGGTGGGTGGAGGACACTCCTGAACACACACATATATGTAGCACTACAGCTACCTTAATCAAACTTGATTTACCTTCAAAAGGAACTCAAGTTGTTCCAACAAGCCCTTGCTTGCGTCCACCAACCTCAGCTGGTAATCTCAAACCTCCACACTTGCTTCCACAAGTCTTCACTTGCTCCTAGCAAGCCTCCACACTCTGTAGTTCTTAGCCCAGAGTATTTAAAAGGCAGAGAATTAGCAGGTATTCCAGCAGAGCCAATCAAGCCTGATTAGGTTGAGTTAAAAAAAAAAGGTGCTACAGCAGGTTGCTGGTGATTGTTTAGCAGACTGCAGCCAACCTAAACAAAACAATGACGTTTTTAAAAACTGTCTCACCTCCAGGGTACATAACACAGATATGAACAGACATCCTGTGGACAGTTTCAGCACTTTAAAAATAATGTATGAGATTTATATAAAACAAACAAACAAACAAAAAGGAAAGCAAAAACAAAGATTTGTGTTTAAAAACAAAATAAAATAATATGATGTACATATGTTTCCATAGAGGGGCAACATGGTGGCGCAACTGGTAGAGCTGCTACCTCTCAGTGAGCAGGTCCCTGGTCACTTCAAACCCCGATTCAGGGGCCTTTCTGGGTGGAGTTTGCATGCTCTCACCGGCATGCGTGGGTTCTCTTCGGGTACTCCGGTTTCCTCCCACAGACCAAAAAATAAAAAAATAAAACATGCTTCTTAGGCTGATTGGTGACTCTAAATTGTCCTTAGGTGTGTGAGAAAGAGAATGGTTATTTGTCTCTGTGTCCCTGTGATGGACTTGCAACTCGTCCAAGGTGTACCCCGCCCCTCGCACAGTGATTGCTGGACATTGGCACCGGTTACTCCCATGACCTAAAATGGAAGAGGCGAGTAAAAGATAATGGATGGATGGATGGATGTTTCCATAGAGCTCCTGCCATTGACTCCTCCTTTTCTGGTTTACAATAAAATATCTACATTTGGTTTGAATGTTGAATTAAACTAGTACTTATCCATCCATCCATTTTCTTCCGCTTATCCGGGGTCGGGTCGCGGGGGTAGCAACCTAAGTAGGGAGGCCCAGACTTCCCTCTCCCCAGCCACTTGGAGCAGCTCCTCTGGGGGAATCCCAAGGCGTTCCCAGGCCAGCCGAGAAACATAGTCCCTCCAGCGTGTCCTGGGTCTTCCTCTGGGTCTCCTCCCGGTGGGACATGCCCGGAACACCTCACCAGGGAGGCGTCCAGGAGGCATCCTAACCAGATGCCCGAGCCACCTCAACTGGCTCCTCTCGATGTGGAGAAGCAGCGGCTCTACTCTCCGAGTCCCTCCCGGATGACTGAGCTTCTCACCCTATCTCTAAGGGAGAGTCCAGACACCCTGCGGAGAAAACTCATTTCAGCCGCTTGTATCCGAGATCTCGTTCTTTCGGTCACAACCCAAAGCTCATGACCATAGATGAGGGTGGGAACGTAGATCGATCGGTAAATTGAGAGCTTTGCCTTTCGACTCAGCTCTCTCTTCACCACGACAGACCGGTACAGCGCCCGCTTCACTGCGGATGCTGCACCTATCCGCCTATCGATCTCACGCTCCAGTTTTCCCTCATTCGTGAACAAGACCCCGAGATACTTAAACTCCTCCACTTGGGGCAGGACCTCCTCCCCGACCCGGAGAGGGCATGCTACCCTTTTCCGGCTCAAGACCATGGCCTCGGATTTGGAGGAACTGATCCTCATCCCGGCCGCATCACACTCGGCTGCAAACCGCTCCAGCGAAAGCTGTAGATCACGATCTGATGAAGCCAATAGGACCACATCATCTGCAAAAAACAGAGAAGCGATTCTAAGGCCACCAAAACGGATCCTCTCAACACCTTGGCTGCGCCTAGAAATTCTGTCCATAAAAGTTATGAACAGAATCGGTGACAAAGGGCAACCTTGGCGGAGTCCAACTCTCACTGGAAACGAGCCTGACTTACTGCCGGCAATGCGGACCAAGCTCTGACACCGGTCGTACAGGGACCTAACAGCCCATATCAATGGGCCTGGTACCCCATACTCCCGGAGTACCCCCCACAGAACCCCCCGAGGGACGCGGTCGAATGCCTTTTCCAAGTCCACAAAGCACATGTAAACTGGTTGGGCAAACTCCCACGCGCCCTCCAGGACCCTGCTGAGGGTGTAGAGCTGGTCCAGTGTTCCACGACCAGCACGAAAACCACACTGCTCCTCCTGAATCCGAGGTTCGACTATCCGACGGACCCTCCTCTCCAGAACCCCTGAATAGACCTTACCAGGGAGGCTTAAGAGTGTGATCCCCCTATAGTTGGAACACACCCTACGGTCCCCCTTTTTGAATAGGGGAACCACCACCCCAGTCTGCCAATCCAAGGGAACTGCCCCCGATGTCCACGCGATATTGCAGAGTCGCGTAAGCCAACACAACCCCACAACATCCAGAGCCCTAAGGAACTCAGGGCGAATCTCATCCACCCCCGGAGCCTTGCCACCGCGGAGCTTTTTAACCACCTCGGTGACCTCAGCACCAGAGATTGGAGAGCCCGACCCAAAGTCCCCAGGCTCCGCTTCCTCAGTGGAAGACGTGCCAGTAGGATTGAGGAGGTCTTCGAAGTATTCCGCCCACCGACTCACAACATCCCGAGTTGAGGTCAACAGCACGCCATCCCCACCATAAATGGTGTTGGTCGCGTACCGCTTTCCCCCCCTGAGACGCCGGATGGTGGACCAGAATCGCCTCGAAGCCGTACGGAAGTCATTCTCCATGGCCTCTCCGAACTCCTCCCACGCCCGAGTTTTTGCCTCAGCAACCACCCGAGCCGCATGCCGCTTGGACTGTCGGTACCTATCTGCTGCTTCCGGGGTCCCACAGGCCAAAAAGGCCCAATAGGACTCCTTCTTCAGCATGACAGCATCCCTCACCGCCGGTGTCCACCACCGGGTTCGAGGGTTGCCACCACGACAGGCACCAACAACCTTGCGGCCACAACTCTGATAAGCTGCCTCGACAATAGAGGCGCGGAACATGGCCCACTCGGACTCAATGTCCCCCGCCTCCCTCGGAACGTGTTCAAAGCTCTCCCGGAGGTGGGAGTTAAAGCTCCGTCTTACGGGAGACTCTGCCAGACGTTCCCAGCAGACCCTCACAATACGTTTGGGTCTGCCAGGTCTGACCGGCATCCTCCCCCACCATCTGAGCCAACTCACCACCAGGTAGTGGTCAGTGGACAGCTCACCCCTCTCTTCACCCGAGTGTCCAGGACATGCGGCCGCAGATCAGATGAGACGACAACAAAGTTGATCATCGAACTGCGACCTAGGGTGTCCTGGTGCCAAGAGCGCGGCCGTGGCGTAGTGGTAATGGCAGTCGTCCCCCGATCCGAAAGTTGGCGGTTCGAGTCCCGGTTCCTCACGCCATGTGTCGTTGTGTCCTTGGGCAAGACACTTAACCCTGAGTTGCTCCCGGTAGGTCTGGAAAAGCACCTTGCATGGTAGTCTGCCGCTACCGGTTTATGAATGTGTGTAGCACTTTGAGATTTTCAGTAATGAAAAGTGCGTTATAAATTGAATTCATTATTATTATTAAGAGCACATATGTACACCTTATGCTTGAACATGGTGTTCGTTATGGACAATCCATGACGAGCACAGAAGTCCAATAACAGAACACCACTCGGGTTCAGATCAGGGGGGCCGTTCCTCCCAACCACACCCCTCCAGGTCTCACTGTCATTGCCCACGTGAGCGTTGAAGTCCCCCAGTAGAACAAGGGAGTCCCCAGGAGGCGCACTCTCCAATACCCCCTCCAAGGACTCCAAAAAGGGTGGGTAATCTGCGCTGCCGTTTGGCGCATAGGCACAAACAACAGTCAGAGCCCGTCCCCCCACACGTAGGCGAAGGGAGGCTACCCTCTCGTTCACCGGGGTGAACCCCAACGTACAGGCACCAAGATGGGGGGCAACAAGTATGCCCACTCCTGCTCAGCACCTCTCACCAGGGGCAACTCCAGAGTGGAAGAGTGTCCAATCCCTCTCAAGGAAACTGGTTCCAGAGCCAGAGCCATGTGTTGAGGTAAGTCCGACTATTTCTAGCCGGAACATCTCAACCTCACACACTAGCTCAGGCTCTTTCCCCACCAGAGATGACATTCCACGTCCCAATGGCCAGCTTCTGTAGCCAAGGATCAGACGCCAGGGTCCCCGCCCTCGGCCACCACCCATCCCACATTGCACCCGACCCCTTTGGCCCCTCCCATAGGTGGTGAGCCCATGGGAAGGGGGACCCACGTCTCCTCTTCGGGCTGTGCCCGGCCGAGCTCCATGGGTAAAAGCCCGGCCACCAGGCGCTCGCCAACGTGCCCCACCTCTGGGCCTGGCTCAAGAGTGGGACCCCGGTTACCCGCGTCCGGGCGAGGGAACATTTTGTCCATTATTTGACTCATCATTGGGGTCTTTGGGCTGCACTTTGTCTGGTCCCTCATAGTACTTATAGTACTTATAGTACTTATTTGATTTGATTTGATGTTTATTCATTCATTTTAAAAGAACAATACAAGACAATTTCATCAGATACAAGAATACAAGTAGGATAAAATGAAAGGAGCAGAAAGAAGATGAAATCTTATTATATCTGCCCCTTATTTCACAGTTTGTTCAACCAATGATAACCTTCAAACTACATCACAAAATGAATAATTCTACTTACTTTTACTAACTGTAATACACAAACTACATCACAAAATGAATAATTCTACTTAATTTATCTAACTGTAATACACAAACTACATCACAAAATGAATAATTCTACTTAATTTTTCTAACTGTAATACACAAACTACATCATTCTAACTGTAATACACAAACTACATCAGAAAATGAATAATTCTACTTAATTTTTCTAACTGTAATACACAAACTACATCACAAAATGAATAATTCTATTTAATTTTTCTAACTGTAATACACAAACTACATCACAAAATGAATAATTCTACTTAATTTTTCTAACTGTAATACACAAACTACATCACAAAATGAATAACTCTACTTAATTTTTCTAACTGTAATACACAAACACACTAAGCTACATCATCAGTCAACATAAGTGTAATACACAAACACACTAAGTTACATCATATATAGTTTTTGAGCAAGTCCTTTTTGACCTTTTTCTTAAATGTATACATTGATTTTGCATTTTTAACATCACTCTCCAGAGCATTCCACAATCGAACTCCCTGAATTGAGGTAGACCGTCCCTTTAAGCTGGTTCTGAATTGTGGTTTGATGAATATCTCTGTCCCTTTGAGATTGTAATAACTTTGTCTTTTTATAAAATTTCTTTGGATATTTAAAGGTAATGTGTTATTATGAGCCCTATACATAACTGATAAAATACTATATTCTACCAATTCCTGGAATTTCAATAAATTTAGCTGAAGAAACAAGGTGTTTGATGGGTGACTGAAATGTTTTCTGGTGATTACTCTTACAGCTCTCTTTTGTAAAATAAAAACAGGCTTTGTAATTGTTTTGCACGCCTTTCCCCAAACCTCAATACAATAGATTAAATGTGGAACAATATACATAGTACTCATAGTACTTATGAGTCTAGCAGCTAATGTCATTAACTGCTATTTCAGTCGTGCCTGAGCCGTGCCATGCCAGGCGTATGGGAAAACGTATCAAATTTCTTTACATCATGGCTGAAATGCTCAGTTTACGCCCAGTGACTCATTTCTTTGCAGCAACTTAGTGCCTCTGTGTTTACAGTAATTATGTTTCAAACACAAAGTTTAACATTGATAATGCTTCAGTTTCAGAAGTGAACCGCCAGCAGATCAGTGATCAGATCAGCTTCACACACACCATCACAACTTTTTGTACATTTGTGGGGGTTTTGCCACACTACTTAATTATCTCTGAGTAATCTTTGGTTATCTCTTGAGCATATCTGACTTGCATTCCATAAAAATCCTTAGTTTTCTGCATCCAGACATTATTTTTGATTGTGCAGAGAGGAAAACCCCACTTGCAGGACATATTTTGATATTTTTGCATATTTAAATGAAGGCGTGTCAGGGGAGGTGTCTTATTTGTTCAGTTCCACATGAGATAGATGAAGAAAAGGTGCTCTGAAACATGTGCTCACATTTTGATAAATCTGAAAATACTTTTACAATTTTATCTGTACTCTTTGATAAATAAGGTCATGTTGGTTGTTGTTGTTTTTAACTAAACATTTGTGCATTTGTTGTTTTCGCTTTATCTGTTTTTGCTCCCAGGTGTGACAACTGCAGCTCAGTGGTCACAACTGCGCACGGCTCCCTCACCCTGGGCAGAGCTAGAGTATGACAACATCATCTTCACCGTACCGTCTGATGCTGTCAGAAACCTGGAGCGTCCCGATCAAGTGGCGGCCCTGTGGAGTGACATCATGAAAGCCATTGCTGACCTGGCTGCCATACCACATAAATTTCCTCGCAAAGAGCGCTTTGTGGCAGAGGTGCAGATTTCACATGGTAGGCTTTCTGGTTTCTACACAGCAGTGCCTATACTGTTTCCTCATCCTGGTAAGAATCCACGCTCCCACTGCAAAAACAAACAAACAAAAAACCTTTCTATATATTTTTTCTGTTCAGGTTGGATGCATGCAGGTTATCCTATCATGGCCCATAAGTCCTGTGCTTCTGAGATGCTTAACATTGAAAGTGCAAAAACCAACGGCATGTGGGGTCCCATCCATGAGCTTGGACACAACCAGCAAAGAGGCTGCTGGGAGTTCCCGTCCCACACTACAGAGTGCACGTGCAACCTGTGGTCAGTGTATGTGCATGAGGAGGTGCTGGGGATCAACAGAGCAAAGGTAAACTTGCAACCAGAAGTTGAGGTCAAGTGTATTTACTCGCATCAAATTCAAATGACCGCTTTTCTTGTTTGGACTCCATTATTGTGATAATATTTAACTTTTTGTGGAATGACAGTGTCACAATCCCTCTGTTTCCTGATGCAGGCTCATCCAGCTATGCGTGTGGAAGAAAGAAACACTCGGGCAAAGGACTATGTGAATGGGGGCAGGCAACTCGGCAGCTGGGACATGTGGGTGGCCCTGGAGACTTATATGCAGGTAAGAGATTCATGCTTTGTTGAGAAACCAAAAATCACAAACGGAACAGTCTTTCACATTCATAAATACGTATAGTAAAAAAGAAAAATGTTGGTTTGGGAATTCTAATTTACCAACAACTATAATTTACCGTTTGTATATTTTATTTTAGTTCATTTCTTTCACTCTGTCCACACAGCTCCAGGAAAAGTTTGGTTGGGATGCCTTTAAGAAGGTGTTTGCTGCCTACCACAACATGAGCAACTTTCCCAATGACAACAAAGGAAAGATGAACCTGTACGCTGAGACCTTTTCTCAGACTGTGGGCATGAATCTGACCAGATTCTTCAAAGCCTGGGGATGGCCCATCGAATCAGCCACTGAGGAGAAACTGTCCAGTCTGCCTCCCTGGTCTGATCACCCCATGGCCCAGTATGACTGACCGTCAGGCGGCTCTGGATTAGGGAGCACCAGGATACAGTTGTTACAAAGACCAGTTTAAATAGATGAGACATATATATTCTGGGAAATTCAGCTAATGACTTCTGTTCTTTTGTTGGTTGTTTCTGCATTTTTCTTTGGAACGAAAACATAAATTAAGAATGCAAAATATTTTGAAGTGGGAAGTCTTTCTAGATTTAGATTATTTGCTTAAAACTTTGCCATTTACTAATGGAATCAACTTCGTCTGTCGGGGAAATAAATCGTGAACCACAAACAGATTTTCATGAAACCCTCAGAAAGTTATCGTTGGATGTGCATCTACAACTGGTCTACTTCTGGAGTCAACCCAGTTTAAGGTTGCCAACAAAGGTGGTAGACCTTTGAAATCAAAAGGTATTGAGCTAAAATTTGAGCTAAAAAAATGGTGTAGTAGTAGCTAGCAGATCATACAAGACTGCACAAAGCATTGCATGAGATTGCACATGTTAGTTTCATTAAAAGTTTAACACAGAAGGACTGGCAATGACTCTCATTGATTCTGAAGTTTGGTGTTTAGTTAACCCCTGAACTGGTGTCAGCCCGACTGGGGGGGACAGGTGACTACGATTTGCTTATAGCACCTTGTAGATTCTGTTAAAATAAGATAAGATAGAACTTTATTGTGGAGCGAAGTCGAGGATTGGAAATAATGTCCATCGGTGATGTGAACTGCATGACTTGAAAAACAACCAACATGCTGACTTCCATTTTACTGTGTGGCTGCATCTAGATGTAAGAAAGGTCACCATCGAAAATTGGGTTGCCACGTCCAAATCTAAGCTGGCCACCATCATAGAAATGTAAATCGGCCACCCCATCATTTGATGAAACTAGCCCTTCTAGTTTTTATATTGCTCATAATTGTAGTTTCCTCAAATGACTGTGGTGGCCAAAGATTCTATGGTGGCCAGGGCTCCCATTGACTACCGCTTAGCTCCACCATTGCACCTGGTGGTGGATACAAAAGCTCCCTCTGCCTTCCAGGATCCATCATCCTGCAACACATCGGACAAGCAGGAAAAAAAAACAACCTCTGTTCAAGTTCAAGTAGGTTTGTCATTTCACCATGATGGGGATTTTAAACCCCTGTTACCTTAATAAAAACCACATAAGATAAACAAGAGAACAGTGTTAAAACAGACAAACAAACTTCGCAAAGGGGAAGGCTTTTTAATGTCTTGTCCAGCACAATTCCGAATTGTACTGGACATGACAAGCTATTTAAACAAGAAGCAGGTGGAGTTTGACAAGCTCTGACGTCTTACAGATAAAACAAACAAGTCGTGGTTCTGATCCTACAAGAACATCTAATCCAAACATTGTCAAGGCTAGAAGACTGTCTTTTCTGTATCAAGGAGAAAAGCAAACAACATGTTTGTACTATCAAATATAAGTGTTTAAAGGGAACAGAGAATATTTGATATAAGTGAGCTGGGTTATAATTATTGGGTCAGAGTAATTAGTTTTAGATGATAAATATTGAACATCTCCATCATCCCATCCTCTTTATCATATATAAACTGATCATTATCAATTATGTGAGTGGTATGGAAAACAACCCCTGAGGCCGAATTTCTAATTAGGGGCAAAAACTCACACCACCGTCCCGTGCCTCCACAGTAACGCCCTGACAACTCAGGATCACCTTTTTAGGATGGTTTGAGAGATTATAAAGTTTTGGAGAACTCTGTTGATTGTCATATTTCATGACTTATTTCAATGTTTGAGAGAAATAAAGATTTGAGGAGAATTTTGCAGTGAGTATAGTCTCATTTCATGGCTTATTTTAAAACAATTTGAGGAGAATTTTGCAGTGAGTATGGTCTCATTTCATGGCTTATGTCAAAAGTTTTAAAAGGAATAATATATTTAGCAGGGATCAGTCTATTTACCCACAAAAACCAAAAGTTTTTCCAAAGAAATAGAACTTTTAAGAAGAAACACATGTGTATATATATATATAAAGAACTAATCTATTTGTGTTAAACACATAAAAGAAATAAGCTATTTAATTTGTTTTAAAATAAAAAGAACCAATCTAATTTCTTTTAACCAAATTAAAAGAACCAATCTAATTTCTTTTAACCAAATAAAGAGAACCAATCTAATTTCTTTGAACCAAATAAAAAGAACCAATCTAATTTGTTGTGTTAAACAATTAAATAGAACTTATACACTTTCAAAGATGTGGGAAATAATTCTCAAACACACAACAAAATAGCCCTTTATGGGCACAAAAATAAAGGAAGTTTTCAGTTGGTTTGAAACTTCTTTGATATTAACTAACGCCCAGGAAAGCGAAAACAAATGTCTTGAACTTAAAAAATGAAATAGATCAACCATTCTTCTTCATATTATCCATCTTCTTCTAGTGAGGGGGGGGGGGTTCAGTGTCTTTCCTGGGGAGTGTCCCGTTTTCAGAATAAGTTCTTTCTGTTCCTTGGGGATTTGTTTGTGGCAGAAGTTGTAGGGCACAAGTTCATTTCATCTGGGGGGGAGTTTTTGTGTGTGGAATAAGTCCAGTTTTTCTGCGGGAAAGCTTTTGCTTACAAGATCAGTCCAGTTCTGCTTGGGGGAAAGCTTTTGTCTGTGGAATAAGTTCATTTCATTCTGGGGGAGGGCTGTTGTGCGAGTCTTTTTCTTCTGGGGGAGGGCTTTTGTGCGCCCTGTGGGCGGAGGGCATCAGGCAGTCTGATGGACATCATTCATGTCTTCAGACAACGGTTTCATGTAATCTTGTCCAGCTGTCTGTTCCTGGGTGTTTAGTCCATTCAGGCATGAATTGCGGGCACCGTAGCAGGTCGCAAACCTGAATTGTGTGTGTCATAGGGTAGTCGAGCCACATGTCCTGACAAAGTGGGGAGCTTTGCTCTGACCAGATCGATCTCAAAATCTGGCTCAGCGATTGTTCCAAACTTCTTTTTCAGGGGAGCACGGTCTCAGTTGTAGCATCTGCTGAGAGGAGCACCGGTCTCAGTTGTAGCATCTGTTGGGGTCCCGTTCACCCTCGTTTCGTTTCCAGCCGTCTCTAGCAGGACAGTCTGAGGCGGGATTCACTTCTGGCATCACTGGCAACTCCTCCTGAAGGAGTTCCGGAAACCTGTAGTCTTTTGAGAGGAGAACTGGACACCAAAAAACTTGCAAATTGTTAAATAAAACTTCAAGCCCCCCCCCCCTGGATCTCATGAGCCAATTGGTTTGGGGAAGGCCTAACTGTGGGTAATTCCTTAGTGAGTTAAATCTGTTAACTTAAACTAAATTCTGTAATTTGGCTATAATAATAATTGTTTCTTTAAACTTAAAATAAAATTCCATTCTTACTATCTAAAACATTTGTATTTAATGGCAAAAAAAACAACAACAAATGATTTCATTCTTCAATGAAAATGAGTAATCACTCACTTTGATTTGAGGTTAGTTTTTAATTAGTAAGTTATTCTTAATTAGCATGATCATTGTAAGTGAGTAGCAGGAGACGTTTTTATACTCACTTAAAATACTTTACCTTTTTCATAGTCTGTAGAAAAAGTCTAAACATACGTGCAACAAAATAGAAAAGTACAAATAACATACTTACATACAGACATATGGACAGACATACAGACATATAGACAGACATACAGCGCTGTAGTAATAAAGAATTTACAATACAAACATGTGGTTCATGTGCTCAAAAATAAGTCCAGTCTTGTCAGAGTCAGTCGTTTTTTAAAAATATAGAACCACCACATTTCAAATCAACCTTTCAAATCAACCTTTTGAATAGATCCAAACTCCAGGGCGTCCCCCATCTTTTTTCTCTTTGGATCTGTTAAAAATAAATACGTTTATCAAATGACATATACAGTACCTGTTTATTAAACAACATATACCAAAGCAATGTGGTTTGTAGGTTTATCTGATTTATCCTACAGTACAACGTGCTTCTTAAATGATCCTTTAAATGGCTATGCTTTTGAATATAAAAATCTAAAAAGTTATTTTTTGTATAACTGATGATCTAATCAATGAATGAGCTGTTTCCTTTTATGAGCCATCATCAATGTTATTAGTGATTTATTCTTTATTATTATTAGTTATTTCTAGGAACACTTCCTAATATTCCCTTATTGCATTATTATATAGGAATGAGTTGCCACTGAGTGTCAGGCAGGCTCCCTCACTCACAGTCTTTAAGTCTTGATTAAAAACCCACTTCTATTCTCTCGCCTTTAACATGATGTGATTTGTCTTGATCCTCTCTGTAATATACACTGTTCACTATTTTAGTTAGTTTCTGTTGCTATTTCCATCTATATTTTGTTTTTTGTTTTCCTGTCTGCTTTGCTTGTTTGTTCCTATTGTATCTAAGATTTGAAAGCATAAAGCTATAAAAAGTGTTCTAAAAATGTCTTAATCAATTCCTTTGTGGAAAACCAGACCAACCAAAATGCACTCCCGTCAAGGATAATCTGCTATCCTTTCTTCAGCTCCACAAAACATTGAATGTCTGTGGAGACACAATTTTAATCTGCAAAAAACAAAAAATATAAATATTAACTTGTTTCAGGGTTATGAGCTGGGATCATTATCTCTGTTTCATCACGGAGTTACAGGAAGCGGAAAAATAAGTCGTCAGACCCACATAAGTACAATATAAACTAAGAATCTTGTGGCCTTGCTCTAGCAGGCCATATCATGAGCATATGTGTTTCATTAAATAAAATTAATCATAGCAGACTGCAGTTTTGAAACACGATACCAGGGCATTGACAGATCTTCACAGATCCATACTGGGGGCATGACCTTTTGCTGGACAGTTGGCGTGGGTGACTTCAGGACCTGTTCTCATTTTCCTGTTGGAGAACGTGTTCAGACCACTCTTGTTACAGCATCCAGTGACCGCATATTCTGGCCATTTGTGTTTGGTGACCTTGTTCTGACAGTTCTTTGTAAAAATCTTTGCCTTTGCTTTGCTGACAGTCTCTTATCTTATCTTTGTGGACAGTCTTTTTTTCTCGGATAAAAGTCCAGTGCACTGCCCTCGTTCAGTGCAATTGTTTTTTAAGCCCCTCGAATGTTTATTTTGAGCAGGGCAGCCTGGGAGTCCAGCCATGGTGTTCTTGGTGAAGTCATAGTGAGCCAGTTTCTGGACACGCCCTTAATATTAAATCTGATCCGATCCAATCAATAACCATAGTAGCTGTAATTCAAAAAATCAGACACTGCATGTGTTTTTGACATGGTCCTAAATGCCTAAATGCATGTACTACTAACTATGTGTTCTGCAAAGTGTCGGTCCTAAATGCCTAAATGCATGTACTACTAACTATGTGTTCTGCAAAGTGTCGTGAGATTCATCAGACTTACGCTTCCCGCTCCACAAACACCGTGAGGCTGCTTCTAAGAAAAGAAATGAGAAAATAGACAAATTTAAAAATCCTTAACAAACCAGGTTCAAAGTAATCATGTTATAAGCATTTACCTTGAATAGAGTCACCTCTGTAATTCTGGTTTGCACAATGGAATTTAAAATGTTGATTTACATAAAAGTCCTCACTTACCACTTTTCAGTGGTTCACTTATCAAAAGTCAAAGCATGGACTGGGTGATTTTGCCCTGTGGTTTCAAGTTTCAATGTTTAAAATCCAATTCTCACTTATTATAAACTGAGATCCAAATTATGTCCTAAATAGAAAAGTATTGATTAAAATAAAAATGTGTATTCAGTCAAGGCGTGTCTGTGAGTGCTACGGTACTTCCCGTTTTAATATTCCATATTATTATTACTGTATACACAACCCCAATCTGTTTGAATAAAAACAACCCTTACTGCTGTCAAAGCCTATGCATTACATGGTCAAACGATATGTTATTCTAATTCCCTTTCAAATTTACCAGACCTCTTTTTGCCATTAATGGTCATAATTTATGCAAATCAATATCAAAATTAGGTTTTAACAATAAAATGTGTTTTTTTACTCCTGGTGAGTTGGCTGGATTCTTGTGCGTATTTAACTTACTTGCTGAAAAGTTACTTCTAATAAAGCATTTTTATTATTGGGAAGAGTGTGTTCTTTAACCTATTTAAATCAAAGATATTAATAACATTTCATTAACATCAACGGGTATCTACATTATATAACTCCTAAAAGGAAACAGCTCTTAAAATCTACCTAACTGTGAAACAGCTCTTTAAAATCTATAAAACATTTTCAATGTATGCAAAAATCGTTTTAAAATTATGAATTTAAACTGAGCGTTTCAACTTACAATCTAGTCAAAATTTTATTTGACAAGAATACTTTTTTATTCTTTATAAGTGTCAAAGTTTTATCAATTTAGTTAAACTTTTAAAAGACAGAATTTACTGGCAAGTCTAAAAATAAATTTCTGCTAATTTTGTTTAAGACTTGTTATCCAAAAATGTCTAAACTTAATTTTGATCTGATTATGGTTGTTAATTTAAATTAACAAGCTTATTATAAAAGTTTAAATAGTCAATAATTGTAATTCAATGCAGTATACCGGTAATACTTTCTCTACTTCCCATTTTGCTTATTGTGGTTACTTGGGCTTGCATTGAACGTAAAGTCGCTTATTTGGGCTTGTTATTCATTGCACTTTATTCTTCGTCTAGTGACAAGACCACGCTAAAATTAGCTCCAATAAGTGGGGAAATAATATATATACATTACATTATAATAATAATACATAATACATATACATTATATATAATAATAATATATAATGGGGAAATAATATAATAAAAAATGGGAGAAAGGGGCGCACACTTAGCATGGTTAGCTGTTCAATTTTTAGTTTATTTTTACTAAGTTGTACGCAGCTTTCATGAATGTCTATTGTTGTTATTGTCAATTGTTGTCATCACTCTTCGTTTAAAATTCAGATCTCAAATGAGTCCCAGAGGTTTAATGGGATTAATCTGTATAAATATGCAAAATGTATCTTTATTTTTTAGAGTGGCTATGTTCTTCAAAGTGTTTAGCATAATTTTTGCCGTTTGTATGCAACGCCATAATAAATGTATGTTTATACTGGTTAAAAACGGTCTTAGTTTTACACAATGGGGTGGGTTGCCAGTTGGGCTCGTTTTGGGCTTGTTTTGGGCTGGTCGCTTGCTTCTGTCGCGAGATCTGGCAACACTGTATCAAAGTTCTCAATGACAACAAGGCCTCCTGAATTCTTGCTTCGTCATCATTCAGCTTTTTCAACAGAACTATTTCGATAAAAATTGGTAAGCGAATTCTCAGTTTCTTTTTGCAGAGAAAACACAATTTAGAAACGTTTGGTTTCACAGTATGACTATCTATTTACGGATTCAGACGGACGAGCGGAGCTTCGGCTGTCTGTTAGCATTAGCTTAGCTTTCATTTCCGATAAAAAACGTAATTTTTGGATGATTTAAAATCGGATCTTTCGCCGTTAGATTTTCATGATAAAAACGGATCTGTCCGCTTGGTTCAGCGAAACAATTTGGAGTCTTTCTCGCTAAAATTTTATTAAATCGGGCCGCTCATGTGAGCGCCAGGCCTAGTGTTAAAATGCCCGATTTTAACGTTGTTAAGCTTAAAATCTAGAATATTTGGACTACTATTTTATAAACAAGATTGATCAAATTCTAAAATCTATGTGTAGCATTCGGCTACATTCATGATTTAAAAACGTATGTAAATATTTATTTTATCTTCAACCAAAAGTTTTTAGTTAACACTTGTGTTTTTGTGTTTTTCAGGAAAATATCCATCGACAAACGAGTCAATAATCAAGTTTCTTGGTTTGTAAAATTATTTAAATAAAAATCTACTTCTTAACTAACAACTTTAGTTCTCGTGCCATTTTATTTATTTATTTTATTTATTGTATGTTTCATTAGTACTCTCTGCCTCTCTGTTAGCACAGTACTTTTCTCGTAAGTAAATATAAATCTTCACACAGATGGGGAAGGAGGGGGTGGTGGGAGGTGGGAGGAGTGGGAGTTTGGGATGGGTGGGGTGTTTGTTAGTTTCTGCTCTGAAACCAAGTGCTGTATTTCTGACTTCTGCAGTCAACCCAAATCCAAGCTGGCACAGTGGTGGTGGGGGAAGGGTGGGGTGGAGGAGAGGGAGGAGAGTGGGGTGGAGGGGGGGTTGTAGGATGGGTGGTGGGAGAGGAGGGGAAGGAAACTAAGTATTTTATAATGAAGGATAAAACAGCTGAAACTGTTTGTGTTTTGTCACTTAGCAAAATAACTCATGATCCACTAAATTATTTTTTGTAAACCTTCAAAAGTAATGAATGGTTGGACATCTACAATTAATTAACTTCTGCAGCAAACCCAATGATCCAAGTTCGCCTTTGCCAAGCTATCTGGAGGAGGTGCAGGCGCAGCTGCATCCCAAGGCTGAGCCACAAGTACTGTTTTAAAAATAAAATAAAAACTTATCAGACGCTTTGCTTCTCTTGACTCATTCTGCCATATTTTTTTTTACTGACTGAAGTTCTATCTCTTTTTTGCCTTTAGACAGACAACCTTTTGTGTACAGTATTTATTAATATATGTGAGCAAATTAATATCAAACTGGAAAACCTTTTAGATCCAGTTACATCTAACTTCCAAAATAGCAACTTCTCAAACACACAAACAAGGCACAGTACTCACATTCACTCTCAGAGCAGTTAAACACTAAACACAGAAAACAGGCTGCAGGCAGGTTCAGCACGGGGGGGGGTTGAGAAAGGCCCACAGATAACAGACCAGGAGTCACTGCCTACACACGCACACATACACACAGGAAAATGGGAGGAAGAAAAAGGCTGCAGAGCTCCACAAACATAGGTTACACGTAAAAAAGGAACAAAAATGTCCAAAACATTTTTAAACAAACACAGAACGATGCGTCATATATAAAAACAAACGTTCTTGCCTTAATTTCTCTTCTTGCCTGGCCGGACACGCTAAGTCCAATGTAAGGTCTGGCAGTCAGCCTCGCATGTCTGGTCTCGGCTTATTATTTTGATCGCCCTTGCTTAAATACAGGTGTTCCCGGTCTCACGAGCTCTAACATATGAGGTTCCGGACCTACGAGAACACGTGCTTCGTGTTCTCACATATGAATTTTCATCTTACGAGCACCTCGCAGGAACGGAACCTGCTCGTAAGTCGGGGACCACCTGTATAGAAAAAGATATTGGCTCTGTCAACTAACGATGTGCGCAAAAACTCGCTTAGTTTTTGAATAACAGACACCTCACTTAAAATTTCAAGTCATCGGCTCAGGGTGAACTAGTTCCTGTTACTGTACTCAAATTGTTTTAAAAACAACATATCAACAAACACTATTTAACACTTACGTTCTTGTTGACCTGTGCGGATGTCTGGAAATCTCCGCCAACCCGACCTTGATCGCACCAAATGGACAGAGGAAGCTGGCCAGAGACAAACCCAATCACTGGACTTTCTGTCATATTTACCGTGCCTCGCAGCTGCGCTCCGTTCAGAGGTCATCAGGAGCAGGTATGGGGAGAATGGGTTTTCGGCACCATAATGATGGGGATTTTAAACCCCTGTTACCTTAATAAAAACCACACAAGATAAACAAGAGAACAGTGTTAAAACAGACAAACAAACTTTGCAAAGGGGAAGGCTTTTTAATGTCTTTTGAAACTTAGTTTGGTCTCAAATACATTGTCCAGCACAATTCCGAATTGTACTGGACATGACAAGCTATTTAAACAAGAAGCAGGTGGAGTTTGACAAGCTCTGACGTCTTACAGATAAAACAAACAAGTCGTGGTTCTGATCCTACAAGAACATCTAATCCAAACATTGTCAAGGCTAGAAGACTGTCTTTTCTGTATCAAGGAGAAAAGCAAACAACATGTTTGTACTATCAAATATAAGTGTTTAAAGGGAACAGAGAATATTTGATATAAGTGAGCTGGGTTATAATTATTGGGTCAGAGTAATTAGTTTTAGATGATAAATATTGAATATCTCCATCACACCACTTGTGGTACATGAAGTGGAACAAAAGTATGTACAGGGTCCCAGTTACACCCAACAATAGCAAACATAAAAATTGTTTAAAAAACTAACAAAACAAAAAAATATATATATACTGTATATATGAATAAGGTTTGTAGGCTCAATCATCCAAATAGATAACACAAATATGAGAATCTAAGATATAAACTAAACAAATGCCCAACGGTGCACTAAAAGATCTAAATACGCTAAATACTAATAATACAAAACAATATGTCGTAACAACAGAAACCTGAAAGTTATGCACCATAACTCATGTTTCCTGAAGGAAGGGAACGAGGTGCAACACTATTGCTATGGGAAATTGCGCCCCCGCGCAATTACCTGAAGGAATACATTCACGCCTTTACGGCAGGGGCGTCAGCGTCACCCCAGAGACCCCGCCCTCTGGGTACTTAAGACGCGGACGCCCATCCTACTTCCTCCAAATGCACTTCACCGAGCTTCAGCATTGAAAAGGGCCAACTGTGTTGCACCTCGTTCCCTTCCTTCAGGGAACATGAGTTATGGTGCATAACTTTCAGTTCCCTTATCAGTCAGGTCTCTCGGTGCAACACTATTGCTATGGGAACGTAATTCATTCACGCCCTTGAAATGCTCAGTAAAATGCATGCTTGTGAGAGTTTCCGCCTTTATACATTAGGCATCTTTAGGCCGCTCTCTACTGTGTGTTAGAGAGGACAGCCTGAGTGACGTCACACGCAGTGACGTCCAAACTGTAATGTTTTGCAAAAGTGTTCGTTGAGCTCCAGTTCGCAGCCGCACAGATGTCTGCAACTGGTACACCCTTGAACAGTGACCACGAGGTGGCCAAGCCTCGAGTAGAGTGGGCACGTACCCCAGAGGGCACCTGTTGACCTTTGCTACTGTACGCCCTCTTAAAGGCCTCAGTCACCCAGTGTGAGAGGCGTTGCTTTGACAGGGCCCTGCCAGTAGCCGGAACGGCAAAACACACAAACAGTTGGTTTGTTTTCCTCCAATCAGCTGTTTATTCAATGTAAGCACACTTAAAACCCTAAGGGGGAAGAGTGCTCTCAGTCTCCTCTGTTCCTCAGTGAGGACAGGAGCAGGAGGAAATGAAGAGAGATTAAAGTCCAGACTTCTGGGATTCAAAGTCAGAACCTTTGGGACATATGCAGGATTAGGCCTTAGGGCAAGGGTGTCAAACATGCGGCCCGAGGGCCGCATCCGGCCCACCAGGGGGTTTTAGTCGGCCCGTTGATGAATCTGAATTATTTAAAAAAAAGAATAAACGCTATTTTCTTAAAAATATGCAGTTCCTATGTTGTCCGCTATAGAGGCGCTGTGTTTTAGTCAGTTCCTATGTTGTCCTACTCAAACCGGCTGCCTCTAGGACCCAGGGGCGCTGTGTTTTAGTATGGGAGATGCAGCAGATAGCAAGCGGAGGCTCTGCTCTTTTTCCCTGTCTTCGTGTGTGCAGCAAGTGTTCCTCCTGATGTGAAACAGTACAAAAACAAGATTTCAGGGTTGCTGAGGGAGTTTGAGAAACGATTTCAGGTCTTTAGAAGAATAATTACGCACACGTCTTAAAAGATGGGCCGAGTGCACGAAGCCGCATGTCGGCACCGCTACAAAGGCGAACTCAAGACAGAATTTGCAGTTTTTCTCTCACCACTCACCATCAGAGCTTCTGTTCTCACTAATGAACATTAATAAAACAGCTACGCTCAAAGCTCAATTTATGTGTTCACAATTGCTTCCTAGATGTGGAAAATGGATTTAAAATTCATTCATTTCTAAATTTTGATGGGTTTGATGCATTTTTAACATGCAGGAAAGTGTTTTAACAAAACTGTGTTTTTTGTTTTAATGTCCAGAGGACCAGACTTAGCTTTTTTAGATTTTTCTACCTGGATTATTGAGCATGCATCAGGGTATTTAACAAAACAGTTGACTAAATGTTTTAAAACGTGCAATCACTGATCAGTTTTTTAATGTGTAATGCACTTAAATGTTAAACTGAGTAAAAGTGTAAAAGGACAATTAATTTAATGTAAATATTTTTATAATTTATTTATTCTTTGCACTAATACAAAGAAAAAAAGTGGACTTTTGGAATGAGTATACTGGTCTGGCCCCCTTGAGATCAGATTAAGCTGTATGCGGCCCCCAGATCAAAATGAGTTTGACACCCCTGCCTTAGGGTGACCTTTGACCCATTGGGGGCAAACCTGGTACACATTGGGTGCACAGACAAAGCATGGAGGTTGCCCACACGTTTCGCCGAGCAAAGAGCCAGGAGCAAAGCGGTCTTATAAGATAGCAAATCTATCTTAATGTCGCTTAATGGTTCAAATGGGGGCTCACAGAGAGCACTCAGGACCAATTGGAGATCCCAATCAGGGGTCAAGGTCCTGCTGGGAGGTCTCTTCCTCAGTACGCCCTTCATGAACCTTATCATGAGAGGGTGTGCACCGGGCGTCTTCCCCACCAAACCCTCATGGCATGCTGAGATGGCTGACAAAAACACTTTAATTGTGGAAAAGGAGCGGCCTTTCTCTAGCAGGTCCTGTAGAAAGGTAAGAAGCTGGACCAGGTCACAGGAATAAGAAACAATATTCCTTTCCATGCACCAAGCTTCAAAAACACACCATTTACGAGCATAGAGAGTCTGTGTTGACATGGCTCTTGCCCCTTGTATAGTCTCTACCACGTTGCTGGGGAGGCCTGAGGCCATCAGTTTGTTCCTCTCAGCAGCCAAGCTGAAGTTTGTCACAGTCCCGGGCGTAAGCGGAGAGGCTGTTCTTGTTGTTGAGGCAGCAGGTTCTGAAAAGGAGCAGATGTCCACATTCCGGAATTAAGCACACCTCCAAGGGCCCTGGGCCCTGGGCCCTGTGACCCCTTGGGGGCTAACTATATTAGGGAGGGGACCTTCCTGTAAATTTGTTCCCACACCACCCGAACCGGGGGTGCTGGGGGACAGGTACAATGCATTGTCTCTGGTGGACAACCGTTGGTCAGAACGTTTGCTTTTTCTCCTTTTGGTGAGAGGCACGGCATGGAAGGAGTGCAGATTTTGTATGCTAACAGACCTCCGTTTATGGCCATACCACCCTGAACACGCCCGGGGAGGAGCTGTGAGCTATGTGGAGCTGTGTGGAGCACTGAGGCCTGAGCACCTTCCTCTTTTTTCTCTGAGTTTTTTTTTCCTGTTTTCTCAATTCTTGTTTGAGAAAAACATAGAATTTCCCTCCCCACAGTTTTTTAACTGTTGGGGAGGCGTTTTTTGTTATGGCAGGTTCACTAAAGACTCAGACAGATCTCTTGGCAACTGAAACAACAGAACAAACCAGGAACCAGGAAGTGAAGAACGGACAAACAAATGCCAAAGATAATTTTGACAAAGAAAACACGGTACGGATTGAGATTGAAGGAGAAGATACGATTTCTGCTCTGGAATTAATGAAGAGTATTCGACTTTTGTGTGGTGGAATATTAGCGTGTCGATTGTAGTGGACCTACCCAGGGTCAAACTAAGGTTCCTGAACTGTCCAGTGATGACCTTTACTGACCTCTCAGTAAAGCAAGACATTTACTACAAATTAGTCACATAGTCACCAAAAGAGACTATTTCTATCTTTGATTTTAGGCTGATGTGATCAAAAGAATAACTTTTGTCATTTTCATGATGTGTGCTTTTAAGCTGTGTTATTCTGTAAGAGTATTACTGTGTTCACTGCTGTGTTAAAGGTGAAGTCTCGGGTCACAGAGACCGGACGGTTTTGTTTAGAAAGTCAGAAGACAGTTAATCTGTTGTTTTTCATGAAAGGGCTCCAGCTGCTCTGTCTTTTCCTAAACAAATCTCCCTCTGCTCTGGCTGTAACCTTGGGTCATGATAACGACAAGTTTCTCTCCTCTCTAATTCTCTTTTAAGTTCTAACTTTGCGGAAACGCTTCAGAGTTTGCTGGGAACTTCAAAGAGATGTGAACCTTCCCAAAGGGCTGGGTACGTTTGGTCAAGAGCTAACGACCTTCGTCTTCAGCTAAGGACTGATAACAGGCTGTTATGAGTCCACTTCGAATGAGCGTAAGCTCAAACTTTGTTATTCCTTCCTGGAATAAATTATCTTGAGCCAAGAAACCACGACTGTCACGGCTTCTGCCGACGAAAGCGAGTATCACCGACACCGACAAGGTAAACACGTCTGGAGTCCAGCTTGGACTTGCGGGACCGACGACTCGTCAGTCCAAGGCTGACCACAGCTCTTTGCCAGAACCAAGGCGGACGTCTTAAGGTAAAGGAGCAGCTGTTTGCTTACTGGAGGTGTGATGATATCTTAGCTGGACGCGTACGGAAGAGTGTCATCTGGTTTCATAAATGCAAGATAAACTTCCTCTCTTAACCTCCCAATTCTTCTTAAATCTTTCCTCCTATTCTTTCCCCTCTCAATCTAAGCTGGAAACTAATTAAGTTTAAAGAGCCCTCAGACTAAATATGTTTAACATCTAGTATTTATGTCTGTTGTGTTAAATTTAAGTGTGCTGACGTATTTGAATTGAAAGAAAGTGAAATCATGTCAATCAAGTGTAATGGTGTTAATTTAGTTGATTCATTTTAAATAAATGATAGTGTCTCTTTGACATATCAAGCTAAGTTAACGTGTCCATTGTCACTCTATAGCTCTGTTTATTTATCCATCATAAAGATCACAGAAATATTGGGTAAACTGAAAAAGAAAAGAATCCGTGAAATTACTATTCAATCTGAATAAGTAAATTAATTAAGGTAAAGAGGTCAGTATTAATATTGACCTCCTCATAATCCTTTACATCTGGTGGCCCTCGTACCGGTTTCTGAAAGTTTATTGATAAATCTGTGGTCTCTCATGAACTGTAACGTCATGTTTGCATATTAGGATCCAAGTTTTAAACTCTAAGGATAATAATTTTGGCTGGAAGTGTCAAGACAGGCAGATTCTGCATGTTTTTATCATTTGAAGCTGTGAGATTATTATCGTTTCAACTCTGTTAGACGCTGTTGGAAGCATTCAGGTGAAGTTTTGTCAGCCGTGGTCTGTGGGGGTTCTGGTTCTGTTCGGTCCAGTTCACGCAGACTCCTGTACAAAGCTTTGTTTGACCGCCGAGTCAAAAGCCTGAAAGCTAATTTAACATCTACAAGATTGCTGTTGTGGTATTTTACATGTTAGAGCAGGTCATAGAAGCATATTACTGTTAGAACGTTGTCGGATAGTGGTTCTGTTCAGACCCGATTTCTGCTCCATGAAAAAGTGGACCGGAACCGACCTTGACGCGCTCCGAGAGAGTCCGTGTTTGTTCAACAGCTGCAGTGCTGGGTTACTAAGCGTAGCTTAGTTGTGCCTGTTTTAAATGTGATTGCCACGTTTCAGAGTTTTGGGGAGTTAATTTGAAGCGTTTGAGTTGTTTTAAGAGTCTATAAAGTTGTGGTCTGCTGTGCAAGCTAACGTTAGAAAGAAGTGTCCAACACGTTTTGTTTATGAGCTGTGATTGGATGAAACGAGAGCTGTGAGCTGTCAATCACTCTCGTAGCGAACGCTGATTCGCTGTAGTGGGAACGCACGCTGCATTGGCCCGCTCATTCTTGTCGTCATTTCCTGGTGCATTTCGGGTGACAAGCAGTTCACACACTGACAGAACAAACTGAGATTTCACTGAGAGTTTAAACACTCATTTCAAGCCATCTAAACTGTCTAACAACATAGATTTGTCTCTGACAAGAACGTGGTTCGAGCGTTTATCACTGACACACTAGAAACTAATTCTGAAAAGGTTGTTTTTAGTTTAAATACTGAATAAACAAAATCAGTCTCTTCGTGATAAAATTAAGTCTCGAAGCTGCCCCCTGTTGGTTAAGAGACGTTGACAGATGAGTTTTCTCAAAAACATCATAAAAAAGTCAGCATTTTTATGGTGAAATTACCAGCTTTAAAAAATTGTTCTGTACACAAACAAAAATTCCTGTTTATTTTAAATAAAAATTTTAGAATAACAGAGGTACAGACGAACAATTTATGCTCATTTTAAATACTGAAGAGATTTAAAACAAAATCAAAACAGAAAAATGGCAGAAAAAGAAGAAGTGAATAAGGATTCTGGTCTGAGGGATCTGGTCACAGATTCAGACCCAAAGCCGGGTCCTCCTGATTCAAATCCTGAATCGGACAAAGAGTCTGATGCAGAATCTAACAAAGAGTCTGATGCAGAGTCTGACAAAGAGTCTGACAGAGAGTCAGATACAGGGCCAGTGGACCCAGATCCTAAGGGTCCGGATCAAAAGCCTGGAAAACATGAGCCCGACCGTATTGATGTGGTTTTAGGGCAGCTTGCTAAAATATTCACAGATTATGGTAAAAAGGTGCCTGAACTGACTCCACTGACATTAAACGCTGAACTGTCAACAATGGCAAAAAGTCGCTCAAAAAAGGAAGCAAAAAAGGTCAGTATGGCGCGTTTAGCAAAGCTGGCCCTGTTACTAAAGGCCAGGTTGGACCAGGAAGTCAGAGTAAGTTCAGACCTAGAGCGTGATCTGAAGCATGCACAAAGAGCGCGCAAGGCGGATAAGTCAGCATTCGATGTTGACTTACAACTAGCTCAAAGTGAAACTGAGAAGCTGCAGGAGGAGGTTCAGTCACTAAAACAGTCTCAGACGAACGATGCTGCTCAACTGGTTCACAAACAAAAACAGGCTGAGATTGATCGTTTAACTAAAAGTTTACAGGATGCAAATGAGACCCGTGATGAACTCATGAAATGCCAAGGTCATACTTTAAAGTTATACAATGAGACCACACAGAAAAATGTCAGGATTCAGGCACGACATGATGCGGTCATTCTTGAAAAAGATGAACTATACAGTCGGTGTTGTGAATTACAACGCGAGTGTACAGACAACCGCGCAGAATTAAAAGAGTGCAGGGAGAAGCTGGCCTCAACTGAATACAAATTAAACCAAGAAAAGAAAAAACGTCTGGCATTAATTAAGGGTCAGTCTCTAGATGAGCCCAGACCTCCAACACCACCGCCTAGAACACCAACACCACCGCCTAGAACACCAACACCACCGCCTAGAACACCAACACCACCGCCTAGAACACCAACACCACCGCGCCGTCCCTTAGGGCCTCTAAAACCGACAATCCCACCGGATGCACCGGTAAGTGGATCTGATAAAAACCCAC
>JBBPBX010025903.1:7693-31913 GCA_038048925.1 Garcialebias charrua
GATTTATTTTTTCTAAATGATTATAAATGAAGTGTATGGTAATGTGTTTTTAATGTTTGGGATAATGTGAGCCTTTTGAAATCATTCTAAAAGCATATGTAGAAGAGCTTTAAATGCTTACCGTAGTTTGAAAGCCACTGGCTGTGTCGATTTGTGTTTATTTTTGTGGTATCTGGTGCAGGTTAAAGCATTTGTTTGACAAAGTGTGATCAGATGCAGAGAGCCGTTTTGCCACTTTAAACACCTCTTGAAGCTGACTTTCATTGCACACATCAGAGGTGATTTAATATGAATACAACCCACACCCCCACAACAAAAGTGTTTTAATTTAATTTGAAGCTAAAAATGTTATTGTATATGTTTGCAGGTCATTTAGCAAAGATTTGTACAATCGTTCATGAAGGTATTACATCCATCCATCCATTATCTTTAACCACTTCTTCCTTCACTTCACTGGTGTCCATATCCAGTGGCCACTATGCAAGAGGTGGGGGACACCTTGGACAGGTCTCCAGTCCATCACAGGGACACACCTATATAGGGACAATTTAGAGTTGCCAATCAGCCTAACAAGCATGTTTTTGGTCTGTTGGAGGAAACTGAATTACCTGGAGGAAAGCCACGCATGCACAGAGAGAACATGCAGACTCCACCCAGATAGATCCCCAGACCAGGATTTGAACAGACGACCTGCTTGCTGAGAGGCTCTACCAACTGCACCACCGTGCCGCCATTTGTTCCATTTGCAGTATTTTGCTGTGTTACTGTATTCTCTTTTAGTTCTTTTACTGGACGTTAGAGACACTGATTAATGTTATTATTATTATTATTTTAAATAATTTTATTAGATTTCACTAGTTTTTCAATGACTGAATTGTTTTGTTTCTTATTATCAATCTGTTTCTCATGTTCAGATTTCTCTTTTTTTTCCACACCAGACTTGTGATTCAGTGGTGGAGAAAGTACTCAAACACTGTACTTAAGTAAAAGTACAAATAAACAGACAAAAATGTACTCTAGTAAAAGTAGAAGTACCATATTAATATTTTTACTTAAGTAAAAGTAAATAAGTACTTGCTTTTAAAAATACTTAAAGTATTAAAGTAAAAGTACTTGCTGAATGTATTAACTAATGCAATGGTCTACAATACCATTAAGTGTGCGTACTGTATGCATATTTTCTGTAATACATTAATAGTGTTGAGCCATTTTAATGAACAATGCTGCAGATAATGCATGTTTTTATTGTGTTTACTCTGTGACACAGTTCACACTTGGACTTTTGATTCTGTGTGTCAGAATTTCAGTGATGAGTTAAATACCATTAAGCAAAATAAGAAAGAGGAATGATTATACCTTTGAAAGTTTTTATTTAACACAAAATAAAACCAATGTGTCATTTTAACTGCAGTAAACACATTTAAGTAAAAGTTGTCTGTTTGAAAAAAGGAGCATTAGACACAACTAACAAAGGAATAGATCACTTCAACTCGTTTGTCATCAACTCTAGTTAAAATATTGTCTAGTCAATCTTGTAATGGATCAACAATGAACAATACTTTAACTTCCTGACAACATTTTCAAAACTTGGACCTGAGTGTCGAGACATTTGGAGAAATCTCTTGTCTCCTAACATCCCATGAACTGACACATTTTAATATTGCAGCAAGAATTTCTTGTTCAAGTTCAGAAGAAGTTGGTTTTCAAAGTTTTTGAGTCCATGTCTGGCTCTTTAGGGAGAGAGAATCTGTCCTGCTGTACTGAACAGTCTTTCAATAGTCTTTCAATAATATTTCAATAGTCTTTCAATAATATTTCAATAGTCTTTCAATAATATTTCAATAAAGCCATGGGTGTTGTGTATCTTCTGGATGAATCTTTGTGGTGGAATCCATTTTGTGTGTGTTAGTGGTGCTGTGGGTGCTCCCAGCTAAATGACTTATACACAAGAATATACATCATTGGTCCAGCTCTTCTTGAAGGCAGGTCTAATGTTACCTGTCCACTTTGCAGTGATTCAATGGACCAACTCCCCTCTCAACATCAGTTACTTTCAAACTAACGACAAATCAAAAAGTTGCAACGTGAATGTAACTTGTAACTCAACACATTATAGAAATGTAGTGTAGTAGAAAGTACAGATACTTCATGTAAAATGTAGTGCAGTAAAAGTAAAAGTACCCACATTTAATTCTACTTAAGTAAAGTACAGATACATGAAAATAAGTAAGTAAGTAAGTAAGTAAGTAAGTAAGTAAGTAAGTAAGTAAGTAAGTAAGTAAGTAAGTAAGTAAGTAAGTAAGTAAACTTTATTTATATAGCACCTTTCACAGATATAAAATCACAAAGTGCTTTACAAAAGAAATACACATAATAAAATCATACTAAAATTATACTAAAATTATACACTCTTAAAACATGCTATACAAAAAGGTTACACATGATAAACTCTAAAACCAATAAGTACAATTAACCATAAGCCTGTTTAAAAAGATAAGTCTTAAGACTTCTCTTAAATGCATCAGTCGACTCGGAGCCGCGCATTGTTAGAGGGAGAGCATTCCAGAGCCTCGGTGCCACCACCTGAAATGCTCTATCACCACGGGTTTTAAAATGGGTTCTAGGGACCGACAGCAGTAGCTGATTAGAAGACCTCAGAGTTCTAGACTGACAGAGTGGCTTCAAAAGATTGAAAACATATTTGGGAGTCTCACCATGGAGTGCTTTAAAAGTTAAAACCAAAATTTTAAAATGAACCCTAAAATAAATCGGAAGCCAGTGGAGAGAGTACAGAACAGGAGTAATATGATCTGTTCTGCGGGTTCCAGTCAAAAGTCTGGCTGCAGCGTTCTGCACAGACTGAAGAGAAGCCATGGTGGATTTACTTATCCCTACTAAAAGTAAAGTACAGATACATGAAAAAATACTTAAGTACAGTAACAAAGTATTTGTAGTTACATCCCACCACTGGATTTCAACCTATTTAAACAATTATTTGATTTGTGTTGTAATTCATAATTACTTAAGTACTTAAACAGTTTTTACCCAGAGTGAAGGGTAGCCTAATTTTAGATACTTTAATCAGTTAATAATAATAATAATAATAATAATGAATTCAATTTATAACGCACTTTTCATTAGTGAAAATCTCAAAGTGCTACACACATTGAATGCTACACACATTCATATACCGGTAGCGGCAGACTACCATGCAAGGTGCTTTCCAGTCCTACCGGGAGCAACTCTGGGTTAAGTGTCTTACCCAAGGACACAACGACACATGGTGTGGGGAACCGGGATTCGAACCGCCAACCTTCCGATCGGGGGACGACTGCCATTACCACTACGCCACGGCCGCCCCTTTAGACTCATTGTACATTGAGATTTTTACACCATAAATGCAAAAATATTTACAAACTAAAAACTTCTGGGGTATTTTGATAACTCAGTTGCGGAGTTAATGCTGTTGGGACATTGCAGGGTTAGCTTAATCAAATATTGGGTCAAAAAGTTTTACTCAGTGGTTGGGTTGCAAAAAAGTGTGTCATTCTTTACAGTCAGACATTTTAGACCAGAATTGACCAAATCTGGCCCAACTGGACTTCTGCTTTAGGACATAATACATAGAGGTAAGAGTAAAAACAACTAAGAAGTAATTTAACCTGATTGGATTTGTTGACATTAGTTTGCATTAGATGTAGAGTTCCTACAATAGCATTTGGATTGTTGGTGCTAGCTGGCTTAGGCTAGTTTTTAGTGCTAATTAGCTAGCGCTAGCTAGCATGTTTTCTAATAACCCAATTTTTTGGGGATTTAAAATTAACTTTTTATTAGATCTATTTCAGTGTAATTATGTAAATTATTATTATGTAAATTATGTGTAAATGTAACTTTTTTTGTTTGTTCAACCCAGTATGCAGGGTGAAACTGACAACCAAACCCTGATGAGTTTAAACCTCCTTGGGTTAGCTCAGCCCAAAATATCCAGCGCTGTTACAAACTGGCTTTATTTTAACTTAATAATTTTTAAGGATGTTATTAATGTATCTGAAAATTTGTTCATACCTTTTACAAATGGGTTTTTGTATAAATATTGCAAACAAAATATATTTTACCTGTTGTAGATAGCTTTTTGAACAACTGGTAATAATTGTTGTTAACTAACAGAAATAAATTCTGCAAACTGAAGTTATCCAACATTTAGTTAGATTTAAAATACTGGTTTTGTCCCAACTGATGGATACAGTTTCTATCTAACACTAGTAAATCAATAACTGCTGGTGGTGCTCAAAGTGGAGCTTCTTTGAAACCATCCATATCCAGTTTTATATTGTTTCTTTTTTTCTTTTAGTGACATCTGACACATTTGATCAAACTTGTGATAACAAACTGAGTTATAATAATAATAATGAATCCAATTTATAACGCACTTTTCATTAATGAAAATCTCAAAGTGCTAAATGAAAATCTCAAAGTGCTATAGTTGAACTGAACTTTAGGCTGCACAGATCCAGTATATTCTTCTTGAGCTACATTAATAAACATTTGAAGTAAACTCCAGTATGTCTAATCAACATCATGATACAGGCATGCAATCATTTTTGATGATAAAATAAATAAATAAATAAAATTAAGAGAAAAGCACATTTTTGCCACAGTAAACTAAAATCAGACGAGCAGAACTCTCATCCATTTGTTTTGGATGATCTTTTGAACCGCATTGTGCAAATGCGCTCCAGGCTTCGGCCATTTGAATCTAAAGCATCTCCGTGTTCTTTAGTGTCTTCTACTGCTGAACCAACCCAGAGCAGCTACCGACGGCTCAGAAGAGCTGCTTTATGAGGCAGGAAATTTGCTCTTTTCTTCTCGTCGGCTGTAAAAAGAAAAGAATAGGTAACATGATGAGATGTGTGTCATTAAAACTGGGGCTAATGGCCACTCTTTAACGCTGAACGCAGGCTGTCTCTGTGGACACTGGTGCTCTACACTGATTGCCACTGCAGCCTCTGCATCACTTAACTTCACATTAAATAGGCCTGATCTCTGTCTACTTCAAGCTGAGGAACGAAGAATAAGTCGGTCAGCGCCGTAATGAAAGCACAAGGACCTATTCACTTTCCCTTCTCTCAGTGAGAAGAAATGAGACCTGTTAATGTCTGTAGATGTAAATGTTAAAGTCATTAGTGTGCCAATGGAGGGGATTCAGAAAATGGAAACCTCATATACAAAGTAGAATCGTTTCTTCTTGATGCTCTTTTTATGCACTTTTATTGAAGAGCGTTTCAACAGTGCCAACATTTCAAATGCACCAAATAAAATGAAGAGGCTTTAAAAATAAACTGCTTTAGACAGATTTGCTGTATCAGTGACCGTAGTACAAACACATTAGACTGTACACAGAAAAAGATCTCTGATGCACACTTACATTTTAAAATGGTACATTTTCCAGGCACGCCTGTAATACAGTGTAATAAGTGTATCTGAAATGGTTTTGATTGTTGTAAATATCGAACTGATCAGACAAATCAACTTTTATTTATTCCCACTATAAGGACACATACAATTCACAAATATCTCTCTGCAAAAACTGACAATAGTATCTTCATGGAATAGTTCCATTGTAATATTATAGGTTTTATTTATTTTACCATTGTATTATTTTTGCAAAGTGGTACCTTGTAGGAAAGTTTCCCCATAGGGACAATATATTTATTGGTTATTGTTTTGTTTTGGAGTGTCTCTGTCGTTTTGTTGTTCTTTTTCCTCTCCCACGTGAACTTGATAAGAAATGAGTATAACATGCTGTAAACAAAGTTGGAAAGACCAGGCTGAGAAGACTGGGCACATGCAAAGGAAGGACAGTGGATATAAAAGCGTGTTGAGTTTGGAGCTGCCACACAAGAAGCAAAGAATACCACAATGGAGGATCATGGATGTGGTGAAAGAGGTTATGCAGAGAGTTGGTGTGTCAGAGGAGGATGCTGGGAAAGTGTGAGATGGAGGCAGAGAGAGGCAGTCTGTGGTGACCGATAAAAGGAGCTAAAGATGAAAAAAATAATTTAACAAATGGACAATATCATTGGTTGTGAGTCTTGCAATCAGTTTAATGACCTTTTAAGTCAAACCTAAATTGAAAAAGATATTTCTTGAAAACAAAATAAATCTGAGCAAAAGAGAAAATACAGAGGAGTCATGATTATGTTTCTGTCCATATCAATGTTATTTCTATAACACATAAAAACAACAGAAGATGACCTCGTGGTGACTTTACACCCCATGAAACACCTGCAGGTGTAAATTAGGACTGAAGGAGCATGCTCGGTGATGGGACCCAACTCCTACCAGATACTGCTGTCGTTCTCATTTACACTTACTTCTAACATCTCTCCGTGCTTTAGACTCATTGTACATTGAGATTTTTACACTTGCACTTCTGGCGCCTTCTTTATGTGCTGAAATGGTACAGACTTGTATTTAAGGGTTCACACATCTATTTCAGTTTGCTATTAAGAAGTTGAAAGACATCTAGATTTACCCATTTTTATTTTGTCTTTCTGTTCATCCGTCCATCTGTCCATCAATATTTAAAGGTAGATAAACAGCACAATGAAAAAGCTACAATGCATTTACACAGAAAAGGCAAATAGAATATTCAATTAAATCTTTATTTATACAGAAACTAAATCACATTGAGCCTCCAAGACTCTTTTACAAGTGAGACCTGTTTAGACAGACAAAAATTTGTGAAAGTAACAACATGCAGGATTTGGAGCCCCCCAAAAAATCCTAACTGGCTCTCTCTCAACGGCCAATGAGAGAGAGCATGAAATAAAAAAATAAAAAAATAATTTAAAAAAAACCACACATATAAGCAATGTTCCCTCTAATTTTTCACGTGTCTGGGCATACACACAAGCTCTCTGAGCACACTGAGGACCACTATGAGCAACATCAGGAGTGTGTACTATGGCCACACACCTGTTATAAACCTGGGATCATAGAAAGTTACATGGCTTATTAAAAGAATCAGATCACAGCCGTAACTTCCATGAGTTTGCTTTTAATATAAGTGATTTGCCTCACTTAAAATGAAAAAATGAAAAACATTGCTGTTCATGAGATGCATAGTACAGTATGTTATAGGATACAGGACCAGGAACTGTCCCCTTCACATAACTGATGTGATGCTGCTGACAGCTTCACAGGCTTCTTCCTGCTCCCTCTTCACTCGTGTAAATATGTGTTGTCAGAGAATGTGTTTGTAAACAGATTTTTTTTAATTGAGTGAATAAATTGATTGATTGATTGATTGATTGATTGAAAAGATTCATGAAGCCAGAAGCAGCAGTTCTAATGCAGTAATCTAATAAAGAATCATTTTCATTCATTCATTCAACCTTTATTTATACAGGCTAGCCTCGTTGAGCCACGGGGACTCATTTACAAGAGGGACCTGTCTCACTCACACCTAGGGACAATTTAGAGTTACCAATCAGCCTAACATGCATGTTTTTGGACTGTGGGAGGAAACCGGAGCACCCGGAGAAAACCCACGCATGCACGGAGAGAACATCCAAACTCCACCCAGAAAGTCCCCCGGACCAGGATTTGAAGCGGGGACCTGCTCGCTGAGAGGCAGCAGCTCTACCAGTTGTGCCACCGTGTTGCCACAATTCACAATGAATTGATCTTTATTCTTTATCTTGCAGCTCCCAGCTGAATGCATGCAGCTCTGAAACCTGTTTTATTTAACTACAGACTTTATTATTTTATTTGAATTACAGTTTTAACCCTTTAACTTTATTTATTCATGTTCCTCAGAAGGAAAATCAACCTTCTTAATTAAACTGTCAGCCTCAAATAAATATACAATATCTAATTTAGATTTTTTTTATTTTAATGCTTGTAGGGTTTTTGTTTAAAATCTCTACATTTGTCACGATCTGGTGCGGTGTTGGATGAACCCAAAGATGCAGACAGGCAGAACACTCGGAGGCACGAGTTGAAAATTAATAAATCATTTAATGTGTTGTGAACACAAACTCATAAACTAAGACAGGGCAGTACTCACGACTCTTAGAGTTAGGATGTGGCACAAGCATGGACACGACACACCAGGTAGATCGACGAATGACCCCACACTCAAACCCACACCCACATAAACTAATATATGCACTGTCATTACCAAAAACCCAAAACACCTGAGAATGCAGCAGTCCAGTAATTACCCAAAACCCAAAACACCTGAGGAATGGCCCACAATCCTGACAGTACCCCCACCCCACAGACGCCCCACGGCGTCCCAAAGAAACCCCCCAAAAGAACAAGGGTGGGCGGAGGGAGGCAACAGGCACCACAAGCCAGTTCAGGAGGACGTCCAGGAGGTCGCCCATCACCACCCGCCAGAACCGGAGGACGTCCAGGAGACCGCCCATCGCGCTGCGTCACGTCGGGCGGGCGACAGGGAGGCCGTCCATCCTGCAGCGCCACCTCCGGAGGACGTCCAGGAGGCCGCCCATCACCACCAGCCAGGTCCGGAGGACGTCCAGGAGACCGGCCATCACCGGCAGGCACCGCGACCCCAAGGACGGCAACGGCAGGAACCAAGAAGTCGACGGCCAGGACACGTTCAGAGTAGGCCGGCAAACGTCCCCCGTCGACCGGAACACTGCCTTCGTCGGTCGAAACATCATCAGCCTGAACAGCATCATCGTCGGCCGGAACACCATCATCGTCGGCCGGAACATCATCAACGTCGGCCGGAATACCATCATCGTCGGCCGGAACATCAACGTCGGCCGGAAACCCATCATCGTCGGCCGGAAACCCATCATCGGCCGGAACACCGCCATAGTCGGTCGGAACCAAGACCCCGACAGCAGGGACTTGGTCGGCCGGTCCCGAGTTGTCGATGGCAGAACCACGATCGTCGTTGACCACCGAGACGACCCCAGGCGTAGGGACGTCAAGCGGCGAGACGTCTTCAGGACCCTCGTCGTCAGGACCCTCATCGTCAGGACCCTTGAGACCCTCGTCGTCGAGACCCTCGCTCGTCGAGACCCCCGTCGTCGTCAGGACCCTCGTCGTCGAGACCCTCTTTGTGAGGACCCACGTCGTCGTCGAGCGGCGAGATGTCTGCTTTGTTGAGACCCTCGTCATCGGGACCCACGTCGTGGGGACCCTCATCGTGGAGACCCTCATCGACGTCGAGCGGCGAGATGTCTGCTTCGTTGAGACCCTCGTCGTCAGGACCCTCATCGTGGAGACCCTCATCGACGTCGAGCGGCGAGATGTCTACTTTGTTGAGACCCTCGTCATCGGGACCCACGTCGTGGGGACCCTCATCGTGGAGACCCTCATCGACGTCGAGCGGCGAGATGTCTGCTTCGTTGAGACCCTCGTCGTCAGGACCCTCATCGTGGAGACCCTCATCGACGTCGAGCGGCGAGATGTCTACTTTGTTGAGACCCTCGTCATCGGGACCCACGTCGTGGGGACCCTCATCGTGGAGACCCTCATCGACGTCGAGCGGCGAGATGTCTGCTTCGTTGAGACCCTCGTCGTCAGGACCCTCATCGTGGAGACCCTCATCGACGTCGAGCGGCGAGATGTCTACTTTGTTGAGACCCTCGTCATCGGGACCCACGTCGTGGGGACCCTCATCGTGGAGACCCTCATCGATGTCGAGCGGCGAGATGTCTGCTTCGTTGAGACCCTCGTCATCGTCGAGCGGTGAGATCCCTTCAGGGTCCTCTGCGGTGACTGCAGTAACAGCAGTCTCAGAAGACCATGGTCCCACTACAGGTTCTGGACAACCTGCAGACTCTGGAACGCCTGAGGCAGGTCTTCGTCTAGGCGCTGGCACTGGTCTCTGTCTGGGCGCTGGCACGGGAACCAGTCTGGGCGCTGGTGTAGACAGGGCAGCGCCCTCTGCTGGTGTAGACAGGGCAGCGCCCTCTGCTGGTGTAGACAGGGCAGCGCCCTCTGCTGGTGTAGACAGGGCAGCGCCCTCTGCTGGTGTAGACAGGGCAGCGCCCTCTGCTGGTGTAGACAGGGCAGCGCCCTCTGCTGGTGTAGACAGGGCAGCAAACAACAGCATGGACTCATCCCTCAAAGTCTTAACCCAAGTCAGTATTTGTGTGCGACCTGGATCTGGTAGCAAACAGGAATTGGCAATGATTAATTCTTCTGCAAGGGAAAAAGACCTGATTTTATGTTGTAGGTCCACACTACTGAGGGCAGCCTGAAGCAGTCTCTCAATCTGCTGGATAACGAGAGTGGCCTCCCGCATCTGTACAACAGCGACCCCTGGGGTTGATGAGTGCTCTGTGCGTTCGTCCTCAGAGTGGGAGCTCACACACTTCTCCTTCCGTGAAGGCTTTGCTGGAGGAGGCATCCTTGGGTCCCCAGCTGCGTGTCGTGCAGGATCCATCTCTGTGTGTCCTGCAGCCGTGTGAACTGGGACCACATACCCCCCCTTCAGCGAACGTCTCCCCAGAGACGTCACAGGGCACGAGGCCGGGCACCCCTCCCCCAACGAAATCCCCCTCGGCGCTGTTGACAGCGTGGGAATTGGGGCAGTAGGCGGGGCGGGCAGAAACCCGGAAACGTTCAGCGTCTTCGTTCGCCGCTTCCTCCCGCGGCGACGTGGTGCCGGAGCTGGACTGGACCAGAACGCTTCGGGTTCCGAGTCGTCCTCAGAAATGGACCACAAAGCCAACGCAGGAGAAGGAGGGCAGAAAAAAACCATGTCGGAGCGGTCGCCTCCGCGTCTCCTCCGCGCTCGCTCCTCCAGTAAGAGAGGAGATGGCAGGATTTCCACTCCGGGTCCGCAACTCCAACCGGGTTCCGTCTGAAACCCGCTGACTCGAATGGCGGCTGCTTCCTTTTGAGCTGTAGCCGTCATTTTCTGCTCACGAGTGCCTTGGATCATCCGTCTGCGGGGGTTCTGGTTAGGTGGGGTCATTATGTCACGATCTGGTGCGGTGTTGGATGAACCCAGAGATGCAGACAGGCAGAACACTCGGAGGCACGAGTTGAAAATTAATAAATCATTTAATGTGTTGTGAACACAAACTCATAAACTAAGACAGGGCAGTACTCACGACTCTTAGAGTTAGGATGTGGCACAAGCATGGACACGACACACCAGGTAGATCGACGAACAAAACACCTGAGAATGCAGCAGTCCAGTAATTATCCAAAACCCAAAACACCTGAGGAATGGCCCACAATCCTGACAACATTATTATTTTTTATGGACTAAATATTTATTTTCCTGCAGATTTGGTGCTTGACAAAAAATTTGGAGCCTCCTTCAGAAAGGAGGGGGGGGGGTTATGTGTTCAGCAGTGTGTGTGTGTGGGAGGGGAGTTGCAGCTTCTCGCTGTAACGAGCTTGAGAGTTGACTTTATTCAGATAAAAGACGTGGTGTGGATTATTGATCATACCTCTGCCTAACAACGAGATTTAAAATCTGTAGTTTTAACACTAATTTAAATTGAGTTGCTGACATGCAGAGTAAGACTCTTTACTGCTGTAATCATTTGACGTACCTACGCTTTCATTCGCTCTAAAAGGAGGACACATCGTCAGTCAGAGAGGAGGCGCCGGACACTTGAGTTGGAGGAAAAATCACCTCCTGTTATGGAGGCAGAGCGCCACTTGTTTCTAAAGTAAAACTACAGTATATTTTGTCCCGGTGTGAAAAACGCCATCTTCTATTGATTTGACTGTGAAGCTGCATACACACATGCTTACTTTTCAAGACCCGCCTTCCTGCTAGTGATTGGTCAAAACAACGTGAGCTTCAATGTGATTGGATATAATCGCTGTCCATCAATCATTTTAAGTTGAGGCGGACCGGGGGACTGACCAGACCAATCAGATTGCGCACTTGCGTGGTGCGTTCTCAGCGTATAGGACATACAGTATTCAGTTTAATTTGGATGCGCGCAAAGATTTTATTGTGCGCTGAGAACGTGCGGGCAGTGCGCAATTGCGTACGCATGCAGCTTAGAGGGAACATTGCATATAAGCACTTGGTGAGGTAGACATTCTGCAGAGGAGGGGGAGATGACAAAGGTGGTGAGTGTGTCCAAGGATGCTCCCAGAGGCACTGTAGGAGTTCTGATGAGAATGGAATAATTAACTAGTTCCCTCTGGTGAGATGTATCTGTGACGTTTTTATGTCTATGTTCTGATTTTACTTCATTTTGTATGTTGCTTATGTGTTGCCAGTTTTTTTTGTCTGTTTGTCCTTGTTGCCGTTTTAAGTGCTCTATAAATAAAATGGTATAGTATGGTAAGGTGGCCTGCCAGGGCCAGCCGAGGGAGCCAAATTCAGATAAGCAACGTTTGTTTTGGAGACAGGCAGAATTTACAGATTTATATCTGCCTTGAGTGTTTGCTGGTCTCACTTAGGTTTAGAAATGTCCAAATTAAGTGGCCACACCACTGGTCCATGCCTGAGAATATTCCCCAAGATCTGATCCATCCAGCCAACAAGTCCTACGGGCCACAAAAGGCCTGTAATTCTCACAAATTGCATCCAATTCAGGGTTCAGTTCGCTAAGCAATTGAGACTGGGTGCTTGAGACATGGAGCAAACTATCAATTAAGGTTGGCGGCCTAACCACGGCCAAATTAGTTGCAGTCGTCCTCTTTGTATGTTAATAAACCAGGAACCAGCTGATTCCAAAAAGCAGGAAACCTGTCATCATAAATCCAATTATATATGCATCTTCGACGTCTTGATCAACATCAGAGATAGACCCATCACATTCCACTGCCCCAGGAATCAAAGACATATCCAGCTGCGTGTGTGTCATCAGGGTAATTCAGCTTGCCTGAAGCTTGTCTCATCATTGAGAAAATTTGATCTATTGCATTGAGAGATCAACTGTCCATATCCATAGCAAAAATTACGGTTCAGAAGATATGTAGAGAGAGGCTCAGAAGCAGTTTCACATGTAGGACAGAGCAGCAAAACAGAGGGGGAGGAGGGGATGGGTATCCGCCCTCGACAAGAGCAAGTGGTGAAATGATACAATATACATTGGTAATTAACCTGGTTAGTAATCTGAAGGTCTGTCAGGAGCTGGGGCCTCATGTATCAACCGTGCGTGCGCACAAAAACATTGCGCACGTCACTTTCCACGCAAAACCCCGTATGTATCAAAACTGAACTGAACGTGAATATATGCGCATCCAGGTACATATCCACGCAAGCTCCCGAGCAGGCGTACGCACGTTTCTGTGGTTCTTGTTCCTTTGGCGACACTTACAGGTGTTTCAGAGAAACTGAAGCCCCACAGTCTGTGGTTGACTTTAAGAGCGGCTTGAAGACCTTTCTTTTCAACCGAGCATACTTTACTCCTCATGATTCTACTTTTGATCTTAGCTGATACTGTTGTTGATTTTAATTGTTTTATTATTTGTCTTATTGACATTCAAATATGTTGCACCTTGTAGCACTTTGAGATTTCCATTAATGAAAAGTGCGTTATAAATTGAATTCATTATTATTATTATTATTATTATTATTATTATTATTATTAACTGTTCATGATGTGAAAATGATTAATATTCCCTCCAAACACACGATTAACAAGTATTACATCCACATGACGCAGTGAAATAAAGGACGCGCAAAGTTGTGCCAAAAATAAATTTAACAGGAACGGATTCATTCAGCCTTACTGGAGAATATAATAAATAGTGTAACACGCAGAGCATTTATTTAGAAACAGATATAATTTTCTGATCTAGGATATGGCTTATCAGCCGTTTTCAGAAATAATCATTTTTCAGTTTGGCACTGCTGCTGCGCTCTGGGGAGCCGTGCATCACGCGTGCATACAGAAGCAGCGGTCAAACTGTTCCACAGAGGGAGCTGCAGGTCGATCGGGACTGTGCAGTCCAGTCCACACAAAGCCGGATCATGTCCAATGGAATGTCTCATCCATATGATTCCAAAGGCTGAGTGGTCGCGCTTGGAGCGCGCGCGCACCCTCACCGGTGTCGACACGGCAGCTGGAGGTGTTTCATTATCTGCGTTTATTGTAGATTTCTCCAAAATGACACGTGAAAGTACACCTTATATAACTTGTAGGAGAGCAAAAGCTTCACAGACAGACTGCGCACAGGGCTGCGGAGGGCGCAGCGTCTGGAGACGCCAACATCACGTGATGTCATGAAATGTCTCCACCAAGACGCACAGACTCGTTTCTTCACATCATCTACATAAACAAAGATCTATGTTCTAGCAAACATCCAAGTAAGTTCCTCTGTGTTTACAGTAATAATGGTAATAAACTCGTGCGCAAAGTTAATATTTCCACACAGAATGAATGAATGAGCCGGTTCGCGCACCACAGCAGGGTGCGCGCGCACACAAATCCGACACACAATCACTCGTTCTTTGCATGATGAACACATTTTATTACTATTCTTACTTAGGATGTTTGTCCTCACTCATATTATATTAAATTCATTATTTTCCCGAATCTAGAAATCATTTCTGATCGCGCAGGGATCAAACAAACATGTCCTTCACACATGCAGGAAGTAATTTGCATCTGTTTAACATATGTAAATATAGGCGTGTCAGGGGAGGTGTCTCACGTGCGCTCAGTTCCACGTCAATTGTGATGTACAAAAGGAATGTGCGTGGATTCAGGTGTACGCTCAGTTTGATACATCCGGATCTTTTTGTGCGTGCACACATTTCTGGGTTTGACCGTACGTCACTTTTCAGTAGGAAATCCACGCAAGTCTTTGATACATGAGGCCCCTGGACCTTAAGAGGGGTTTACTGTACCGTAATGTGATGTAAAGTTTCAGTCTTTTTAAACTCCCTCCAGCCACAGACACCTTGCCAGATTATTGATAGCAGTTCTGTGAGTAGAGATGTCCAGCATTATTTCCTTACCAGTTTTTGATCTCTTGGTTATGATCGTGCTTCTACCCTCTGGATTTTGTTGCTCTGCCTCATCCCTGTCGGGCTCTACACTTACAGTGAGGAAAATAAGTAAAGAATGTGAACACCCTGCAACTTTGCAAATTCTCCCACTTAGAAATCATGGAGGGGTCTGAAATTTTCATCTTAGGTGCATGTCCACTGGGAGTGACATAATCTAAAATAAAAAATAAAAACAAATACGGAAATCACAATGTAAGATTTTTAAAAATAATTTATTTGTGTGTTACTAATGTTAATATTTGGTACAATAGCCTTTGTTTGCAATTCCAAAGGTCAAATGTTTCCTGTAGCTTTTCACGAGGTTTGCACACACTGCAGCAGGGATTTTGGCCCATTCCTCCACACAGGTCTTAGATGTTTCTGGGCTGTCACTGAGAAACACAGAGTTTGAGCTCCTTCCAAAGATTGTCTATAGGATTTAGGTCTGGAGACTAGCTAGGCCACTCCAGAATCTTGATATGCTTCTTACGGAGCCACTCTTTCGTTATCCTGGCTGGGATGGTACTCATCATTCTTCATCCTCCAAACACAGCGAGTGGAATTAAGACCAAAAAGTTCTATTTTGGTCTCATCTGACCACATAACTTTCTCACATGACTCCTCTGGATCATCCAAATGGTCATGGGCAAACTTAAGATGGGCCTGGACATGTGCTGATTTAAGCAGGGGAACCTTCCGTGCCATGCATGATTTTAAACTATGACGTCTTAGTGTATTACCCACAGTAACCTTGGAAACAGTGGTGTCAGCTCTCTTCAGGTCATTGACCAGCTCCTCCCGTGTAGTTCTGATTCCTCACCTTTCTTAGGATCATTGATATGCCACGAGGTGAGATCTTTTTCATTCAACCTTTATCCATCCATCCATCCATCCATTTTCTTCCACTTATCCGGGGTCGGGTCGCGGGAGTAGCAGCCTAAATAAGGAGGCCCAGACTTCCCTCTCCCCAGCCACTTGGGCCAGCTCCTCCGGGGGAATCCCAAGGCGTTCCCAGGCCAGCCGAGAAACATAGCCCCTCCAGCGTGTCCTGGGTCTTCCTCTGGGTCTCCTCCCAGTGGGACATGCCTGGAACACCTCACCAGGGAGGCATCCAGGAGGCATCCTAACCAGATGCCCGAGCCACCTCAACTGGCTCCTCTCGATGTGGAGAAGCAGCGGCTCTACTCTGAGTCCCTCCCGGATGACTGAGCTTCTCACCCTATCTCTAAGGGAGAGTCCAGACACCCTGCGGAGAAAACTCATTTCAGCCGCTTGTATCCGAGATCTCGTTCTTTCGGTCACAACCCAAAGCTCATGACCATAGATGAGGGTGGGAACGTAGATCGATCGGTAAATTGAGAGCTTTGCCTTTTGACTCAGCTCTCTCTTCACCACGACAGACCGGTACAGCGCCTGCTTCACTGCGGACGCTGCACCTATCCACCTATCGATCTCACGCTCCAGTTTTCCCTTATTCGTGAACAAGACCCTGAGATACTTAAACTTCTCCACTTGGGGCAGGACCTCCTCCCTGACCCGGAGAGGACTCTCTACCCTTTTCTGGCTCAAGACCATGGCCTCAGATTTGGAGGAACCGATCCTCATCCAGGCCGCATCACACTCGGCTGCAAACCTCTCCAGTGAAAGCTGTAGATCACGACCTGATGAAGCCAATAGGACCATATCATCTGCAAAAAACAGAGAAGCAATCTTAAGGCCACCAAAACTTTATTTAGACAGACAAGTCACATTGAGCCTAGAAGACTCATTTACAAGTGAGATCTGCTAAGACAGACAAAAAGTAATGAAACTGGACACATTAGATTGGAGGCAAAAAAATTCCTATTAAAATCTTTATTGTCTGAGAAAAAATTTCAAATATTAAAAAACACCTCACACAAATAAGCACATAGTGACGTAGACATTCTGCAGGGGGGGGACGACGACGACGACACTGAGAACGATGGACAATGTTCATAGAAGCTCTCGAGAGCACTATAAAAGTTCTGATAAGGATGGAATAATCAGCCAGCTCCCTCCGATGAGATCCGTAAACATTCTTGAGGTATGTCGGGGAATGGCTAAGGTCAACGCTAATGAGAATCCAAGAGTCCTGAAATGATGACAGAATGTTTATTCAGCTGGTTCACTCTGGTTGATGGTGGAAATTCCCCGCTGGGCAGGGTTGAGCGTCAGATTACATATCCTCCATGCGTATTCAGATAAGGTGCCTTCAAGGTCAGGCCAGATTCAGATAAAAACACAGTTGTTTTGGGTACAGGCATAATATAATGACATCTACCTTGAGTCTGTGTTGGTCCAAAAACGGTTCTGAAATGTCCAAATTATGTGGCCACACCGATGGAACATGCCTGAGTAAAAATCCCTGAGATCTGATCCATTCTGCCCAATGCAATTGAGTCTGGGTACACAGGCAAGAACCAAGCCATCACAAAGGCAAGCAGCGTGATCAGGTCACAATTAGCTGCCGACGACTTCCTTAATTGGAGATAAAACCAGCAACCAGTTAATCCAAAAAGCAGGAACCATTTATCCTAAATCCAATTTAATATGTATCCTTAAAATCTACAGATGACAGCAGAGAATAGACACTTCATCAAGTCGTCAAATCGATGAGATATCCAGTTGTGTGCGTGCCAACAGGGCAAATCGGCTTGCCTAAAGCCTGTCTTCTCTTTGAAGAAATGTTATCAAATTGTGTTGAGGGACCAACTGGCCAATAAGTCCATAATAATGGTTCGGAAGATATGCAAGAGTGGCTCAGAAGCAGCAAAGCAAAGCTGCGTAGGAGGGGAAGTATCCGCCCTTGGCAGAAGCAATCGGTGAATCTTGCATTGAGCCCCAGTCCGAGGGAGATTGACAGTCATGTTTAGCTTCTTCCATTTTCTAATAATTGCTCCAACAGTTGATCTTTTTTCATCCAGCTGCTTGGCAATTGCCCCGTAGCCATTTCCAGACTTGTGGGGGTCTATTTTGTCTCTGGTGTCTTTGGACAACTCTGTGGTCTTAGCCATGTTAGTAGTTGGAGTCTTATTGATTGTGTGGGGTGGACAGGTGTCTTTATGCAGCTAACAACCTCAAACAGGTGCTTCTAATTTAGAATAATAAGTGGAGTGAAGGTAGACTTATTAAAGGGTGGACTAACAGGTCTTTGAGGGCCAGAATTGTTGCTGATTGGCAGGTGTTCAAATACTTGAAGCAGTAACACACAAATGATTTATTAAAAATTCTTACATTGTGATTTCCAGACTTTTAAATTTTTTTAGGTTTTGTCTCTCACAGTGGACATGCACCTAAGATGAAAATTTCAGACCCCTCCATGATTTCTAAATAGGAGAACTTGCAAAGTTGAAGGTTGTTTAAATACTTATTTTCCTCACTGTATCTGTGCTTTCTGGACATAGACCACGGACATGGATTTCAACCTTCGCCCTCAGCTTTCCTCATGCCTGATCACTTCCTCATGCCTGATCACCTCACTGCCTTCCTCTGTGTTTCTGACCCTCACCTGCCTTCTTACAATGTCTTTATCCATTTGTCATTGGGCAAATTGTGCACAAAAAAACTTCCTGAATGTTTCCTGTTTGAATTCTAACATTCATGTGTTCAGCAGCCAAGCAGCCAATTCCTCTAAGAGGATTGTGACACCGAGTTTGTTTAATTCTCCAGTCATCTCTCCAGTCATGAACCTCTTTTCCTCCTTTTCAGTTGGCCTTGAACGTGTGTGTGTGACCGGTGTGTGGCTCCCACCAGTTCCAGATCCTTAATACTTCACATCTTTTAACATGTGCTCTTTGCTTGGTTAAGTTATCAGGTTTCCTGTGTCAGACCTTACACAATGTCAGTGAAATGAACTTAGATTTGGCCGTTTCTGTGGCCAGTTGTCTGTGGTAGACATGTTGATTTGGATTGATTTTAATGATCATCCAATAAGTTCAGTTAAAACCCATTCAGTGGTTCAAGACAGTTGATTCTAACAGACATCAGCAAAGTTTTGAACAGATCTCATGAAATCAGTTGGTGCTCAGAGTATAAGTTGGGAATCCCTCTCAGCTACTACCACATCTAAATTTTGCCTATTACCAGTAAAAATGTAAAATTAAAATACAGCTTGCTGCGTGCTTGCATTTGCCAAGATTGCAGTGCTGTGGTGGTCATCTGGTACTGAATTGACTCGAAAGGTTAATCAGCTGTAGATGTGAGTCCGATTTTTTTCTGGAAGGTTCTCTAGAATCTGTTCAGCGGTTTGTGTTCAGCGGTTTGTGAGATATTTTGCTAACGGTATGGACAGATTAAAAAACACAGACACAAGCATAATATCACACTTTTGCTGCTTTTGGTGACAGTTTATAGAGATGAAAAAATAATTCAGACATGATAAAGAGTAAATAAAACAAATAAAATCAAAGGTGGATATTGCAATTTTTTTAAACAAACTTCACATTCACAAGAAACCACCCATCATTAAACAGGGGTGGAGGCCTCTGGGTTCAACTGTCCCCCTCTTACAATGCTGTTATTGCTAGTACACTCAGTCCTCTGTGAAAAGCAAACAACCATCAGGGTGCTAACGATCCATCGTCAGGCTGATGGTCCTCCTTGGTCATGTGAGCAGCTGGTTTCGGCTGTCATCAGCCTGGTTGTGTAACACTGTGAGAGGGTGCTATTTATAAGACTGAGCTGAATACAGCCTCTCAGACTGAGGAAGTCTTTCGGACGAAAGACAAAACGTTTCTGCGTTTTTTTTGCTTTGTTTTGTTTTGTTTTTTGAATGTCCAGAGGACCAGACTTAGCTTTTTTTGATTTTTCTACCTGGATTATTGAGCATGCATCAGGGTAAACTTCACATTATTTTTATGCTGGTGAAGATTCTCAGTCGTCCAGGACATGATGAATCTGTATTGAACGCCTTTTTTGATTACATTATTTTTACGTCACAACTCATTTCTAGTTTCCTGACAGTGAATTTCCCACATTCCTAATTAAAGGCAATGGAGACTGACACATCACCTTCGTAGGTTTCAATGCATCATAGAGAGATTAAAAGACATAAAAAACAGCAGGTAAACAGCTCATACAGGAGATTTTATGCCTTTGCTAGCTTCTAAATCTTAATGAAGAATATTTAACTTTGATGTACATTAAAACACTGCTCATCTGTCATAGGGTCTACAAATGGATTTGATGTGGTTTAAAATGATGTTGACTTATAGAAAAAAACACTAGAAAAACTCAAACAAACATATGTTAACATAGCCGCACAGCTGTGAGTACGGTACACAAGTGATATAAATCTCTGTCTATGAAGACGCAAAAAGGGAGAAGAGGGCAGAAGTAGAAGATGTAAGACATGATGATGCCTTCAGGAATCTGTTTTCTTATTTTGAGAGTAGTCATACAGTTCAATACGTTTTATTTCTACATTATTCTACCAGCTGTTATCAGCTTTGTCCTGGGGCAACACACTGGGTAAAGGCATATGCTCTGCAGTTTATATATACAGTATGTGTGTGTGTGTGTGTGTGTGTGTGTGTATAAAATGCTGCAACCATGTAGTAACAGATGTATTTTCTAAAAACAACAGCAACACAGAAAGAACAAAACTCATGCAACAACAACAAACGAACAAAAAAAAAATCCAAAATAAATCTTCAGGATAGCTTGTGCGTGATAATCTGCACTGTGGCAGGTCAAAACAAAAAAGAAGCAATTTTTCAACAACATCCCCAAGCAACATGTCCATTGTTTGTGTGCCTCCTGACACTCAGTGTACCAACAAGCACATTCATATCAATTTGTGTCACTTCATTACACTCTGGCCATTATTTAACTCCACAACCACAAATTCTTTGTTTTCCCTTTTGCTTTGAGCCCAAGATTAAAGCCCCTAATGACCACTCCCCACTCTCATTAGAAATCTTGCCCAGATACACTTTTCATCTGAGCCTGTCACCCTCACAGGGTGTACTGTCAGCTAAATGAAGACAGAAGAACTCTCAGGAAGCTTTTGCTACTTTTTCTTCAGATGTTTTTTTTTTTTTTGGTTGTTTCATGGGCATGGACACATTGCTGTATAGGCTGAAATATACCTGAGCGTCCTCCCTTACACCACTCTACGTGCGCATTTTGTGCGCATGCGTTTCGCTGATATAGCTTCAGAAGCTACGCTTTTCAAATGCTCGCGTTTTTGCTCGAAATCCTTGTTGTTTCGCTCCAAATCCTGGTTGTCATGTGAGCAGCAGCAGCTGCCCCGTATGCAGCTGCGAGCAGAGGGGGACAAACTGAGGTCGCTGATTGGTCACTTGCTGACACGCCTACTGAAATGATTGACAGCTCATCAGAACCAGAGCCATATATATAGAGAGTTCCGACACGCTTTGATCTCGCCGACAGGCGGTCAATCGTTCCAAACTACGGCTATGGAAACATTGTGGAGCTGCGCCCTCTGGCGGCAACGGAGCGCTACTGCAGGCAGCTTCAGACTGTAACCAGAGCCATGGAACAAATCGCCCCCTCCATGACCCACGTGACTTCCGCATTCCATTCTTACAATGGAACTCTATGGAAGTGTCGCAACTCTCACTTTATATGGCTCTGGTCAGAACACTTGAGAGCTCATCATGAAAGCAGCCCGCTGCCCGTTCTGCTGCGGTGTTTCTACTTTATATGTTATAAAAAGTTCTAAGAAATAAAAATAATAACAGGGAGCGCTTTTCCTGCAGCTCACCGCCCACCAGGAAATATTTAAAACATCGCGCTGCCAGGTAGGACATGAATTCATTCATTTCAGTCATCGAGTGAACGAGGAAGAAGCGATTACTTGACTTTAGGCAAAAAAACAAAAGAAAAGGCCCGATCAGCGATAAAGAAGAGGAATTTAATTCATTTGTGTAACATACAAAACAGTCCGGCGCCGGGGAAGTTTATGGTCAGACACCGCGCATCGCGTTCGCGGTCGTAAAAAAAGAGCTTTGCGCGTTCGTGCCCTGAGGGGCTGCGCGGGGCTACGCTTTTGCCTCAGCGTACGTACGTCGTACAGAGGCGTATAGAGAGTACGCTCAGGTATATTTCAGCCTTAATTGTCTGATCTTAGAATGGACATTTTCTCCTATTTATATGATGAATGCAAATTTGAGTGATTTCTCTTGGATGACAACATGTAATAAAACCAACATTAGTCCAAAACCTGCTGTTTTACTTTTAATGTTTTTTTATGATGGTCAAAATGTGACATCAGATAAGGAAACTGGTCTCTAGATGTAAATGCAGCACTAATGTTAAAAACGAATCCAACAAAGTATTTTCCAAATAATCACTTGCAGGATAACACAGTTTTCAGTTTTTCACAGACTGGCTATTTTTGCTGTATAATGAAAAAAAAAAATCAGAGGAACTGTTATGAACTAAGGATGGAAACATGATGCCAATAGTTCATGCTTCCTGCATCTGTTCTGGGGTAATTTGTGAATCAGTTACACCACACTGTTTAACTTTTCATTCAACAGTTTGTACTACAGTCTAGAACAGTATACTGTACTGTATGCCAGAAGAAAAAAAACAAGAATTTCAAATGAGAACACGGAAGGAATTTGATGCAGCTTTTGTGTCCTTGGGGTTCCCGAGTGATAAATTATTCAAATATGAACAGCAATGCTCCCCACACTGCATTTCCTCAAAACAAACTTTCATGTTGTTTTTCTTATATATGGTTGTGATTTGACTGTCATTTTGTACATTGTGTCTTTGTCACAACCTGTTTCAGTGGAAATGGTATGTACAGCAACAGGTACAGTTAGCATTTATGCTAAGCAAGGTTTCATTTTGAAACTGAGTTTGGAGTTCCCAGAACAAAAAATATTCCAGGGCACAGGATAAAAAATAAAGAAATAAAAATATGTACCGGTAAGTGAATTTGCTTACAAGTGGTATCAAGGTACAGGGAAGAGAGGTTCTGCAAAAGAGGGAATAAGTTGTGTATCTGCTTCTCATGAACAATATTCTTGTCAGAATTTAAGGAGAGTTTCATAATAATTTCTCTTTCAGGCTTGGAGGGGAAGGATGAAGGATTCCAGGACCAGGTGAGATGACGTGGGCTTTCCAGAGTAGTTCACACAAGGGAGTGTCAGGTGGGACCAGAGGTGGTTGAGAAGTCAATAATGTCCAAGTGATTATTTCAGGATGAGGAATGTAGAGGATTTGGACTCCAGACTTTGTGTCACAGGAACTGAGAGGAGCTGACTGACACTGGCGGTAAGGAGTCACAAAGTAGTTGCTGAAAAACACAGAGTATCATTAGTTAGATAAAGCTTACTGCTTAAAAAACAAAAATCAAGGCTGTAAGCGGAAATCACCACAAGGTAACCAATGCTCGAGCATTAGGTTGTGGTGACACTTCTTTAATGCTGGAAGAGCTCACCAGTCCATCAGCATCAGCTGCACATGATAAGCTCCAGCTGTCACAAGAACTGCAGAGACTGGGTTAATGGACAGGCAGGTAAAACAGGAACTGGAATCCTCACAACAGTCTGAGCGGTTACAGAAATCTAGACTATAACTGTGCTCGTCCACTTAAGAACAGGATGACAAACTTTATCTTACAAAAGCCGCATGGTCAGATTGAAGACAGAAACTATGAATAAACAGTTATGGTATTCTGTCTAATAAATGAATCATTATGCATCAACCAAGATCTCACCTCACAAACTGGAGATGAAACTCCAAATGGGCTGCAAATCTAATAAAAAAATAAAAATACAATAAATCAATCCAATCAATCAATCAATAGAATAAAACCCAAAACAACAACAACAAAACTATATAAATATCAGTGCTCTTGAGTTACTTTTTGATTGTTGTTCCCTATCGCTGGGTGAAAAAGATAATGAAAATACCCTACATGTGAAGAGGTTAGAAGGTGAGCTTGTGGTCGGAAGATCGCCGGTTCAAGCCCCGGTACCGACAACATAAAAAATGTAGGTGGGATAAGTGAAGCAGTCACACCTGCCTCCACCCTCATTTGCCCCACTCTGGGCCCTTGAGCAAGGCCCTTAACCCCCACCATCTGCTTCCCTGGGCACCCTAGATATCAGCTCTCTGCTCCACACAGAGGGCTGTGGTAGCTCGGTGGTCTGTGGTTGTGTCAGGAAGGGCATCTGGTGTAAAAACAATTGCCAAGTCGTCGTGCAACTTAGTTTGCTGTGGCGACCCCTGACGAAGGAGAAGCCGAAAGAAGAAAAA